>CAJNIZ010003669.1:54148-83176 GCA_905231905.1 Symbiodinium pilosum | reverse complement strand
GAAAAATCAGGATATTCCGGGCCGGAAAAATATGTTATTGTCACCCCTTTATTATTGCGATTTGGACCTAAGTAGACCTGGTTGGGCTCAAAACTTGTTAGAAAGCAAATTTGATTGTACGGGATTTTCCCGGCCCGGCAACAAAATGCTATTGCCACCCCCTTTATTAATGCTATGGTCACATTAATCAGTATTTCTGCACAAGTATGCAGAACAACCCAGATTGTGCTTGTCAGGTGCGCGTAATCTGTTTTTCTGTTGCAGTGGACTTGACCCCCAAGTTGAAATCTTCAGCTGCTGTATTCCGGACGCCTAAAACTGGCATGACGTACTGTAGCAGCTTAGGCTTTGCGAAGAGCTTCGGATTATTGCCTGCAGGGGGAGATGAAGCCTGGCTAGAGTTGATGCTTGTGACCGTTGGGGACTAGGATTGGGCGTGGAAGAGGTCAGGAGCCTTTACACCGATGCATGTCGGCATGGCGGTGTCCCGGAGTCCCAACAGCCAGCTGCGTACAAGAAGAGCCCATGACAGCTCTACCGCCGCCTTAATTTCTCCCACGTTACCCAGGATGGCGTGAACTCAGACATCGGCATCTGGGACGGCGACGAGTTTCGCATCAAGGCAGGCAGCGCACGGCAGCATCATCAGTCCACATTTTCTGATACCATACATGTGGGCATGACTCGGCGAAGCAGGATCTGTACAAGTGCAAGTCGCATCCAGAGGTGGATTCAGACAGCAAGCTGGACCTCGGAGCCAAGCTGCTTTGGCGCGCCTCGACATGTATTACCCAACCCAAGCTGACAGATGCTCCGTGTGAGATGTGTACTTGCATGGCAGCGTTGTTTTAGCTTCTTGTTTTCGGGAAGTGCACGACTCACGATACCAGCAAGAAGCTGATGAAGCTCCGACTCAGACTAGGAGCTTTCCGGTTGCAGGTGAGGCTCCTTACCATTGTTTGAACAGGTTCACATGGCGATGTACCTAAACTGCCCAGCAGCCTATTCTGAGATATTCTGAGTCAGGAGTTTGCGCTTACCGAGACTTGTTATTGTAGCTCTTATCCAGCAAGCAATGCCGAAGCTGCAGGATACGGGCTGTCGCCTCTTCATGTGATTCCTGCTGTGCGCAAAGCCGTTGACAGCTTCGACAGAATCTACAGCCTTCAAGATCAGCAGCAAAGCTTCAAGACTCCTGCGGAGCTCTTCGATGCCCTGGGCGTTTTCAACCTGACCCAGACCTCTGCCTATGACTACTTTGCGAGCCTTGGCGACTTTGCAAAATTTGAGACTCCCTCTCTGTTACTTGTAAGACGTAGCAAGCCTTGGCCACAGCGGAAAAGGATGTTGGCATAAATGCTCCATCGAAACGGTGGCAGCAGCATGAAGGCTTTTCCAATTGTCAGATTGAAGCGTCATGTTCCAGCTGTTTTCCAACGTATGCCTGCAGGAAATCCCAACAGTGGAACCGGGGCCTGAACCTTCAAAACGACATTAAGCATGTTTCAAAGGTTGCAAAACTATGCGCCATGAGAGCTCCCCAAAGTTACATGCCCGCACACCACAGCATGGTAGCTTGGAGCTGGCCCAATATCTCGGCATGCAGGAAGCCTTGCTTAATAACGACGATGATGATTTCCGCTAGAAGCTATGATACGCCAGCATGGCTTCTGTGTCAGCCGCTGCTCGCCGAGGTGTTGGCCAGAAGTTTGTCCGAGAGATGGTTGATGGTGCTTCCAGGTGCAACTACAATCAGCCTGGCATCTAGCCCAAGCAATGCCATGTTGGCCAGTTATGTGTTCTGTTCCAATGCTGACCACGCATATCCACGCATGACTTTGCAGGCGAGGCTGTGGTAAACCTTAAATAGTCTTAGATGCTCCATTCATTCTGTGTTTCAAGACTTGCGTGCTCAATGACAACTGCGAGACGTGAGCCAGGGCCTGTCAGGCGATAAGCAGCATCGCGGCGTCATCCCCACTAGCACTAGATTTCTATTTAGCCCCTTTTGCGGCCTGAACAGTTCCTTCCCCTTCCACCGTGTCAACATTGTCACAGTCCAGACGACCCAGTGAAGGTACCTGAATCTGAGCCCACCCAAACGTTTCAGCCTTTGAACTGCCCTGCAGTCCTGCAGAGCGGATTGGGCATGGCGTGTCCCAACCATGTCAACTCCCTTTTGCAGGACGAGTGTGTGCGGGGGTTAGGATTTGGTTGAGAAGATGGCAACTTTGCTGCCACGACGCATGGCAAAGCCTCGCAAAACCAAATCATTCGCAGGCAGCAACTAATAACCCTGTTATCAGCTTAATCGCATGCGGCCATCGCGAACGTGCGCTACAGTTGCTTGATCTAGGTGGGATCTTCAGATAGGGTGGCACAAAGCTTAGATAGTTTCAATATGTTTCAATCACCATGCCATGAAGCTGGAGGACAGGAAAGAGAAGCCAATGTCAAACTTCTGAGGTACCCTCAACAGCTTCGCAGACTTGATTTCCCTGGCGGGTGTGGGTGTGGGAGGTCACGTTTTTGGACTTGCGAATGGAACCCAGGCCGCTGGGAATCAAAACAGCAATGTGCCTAATGTAAACGCTGGCGCGTGTCCGCCTCTGAATCCCGGCTCGCAGGGCTTCTTTCAGAACCAACCAATCCATGACTCGGGAAAACCCAAAACCTCTTGTCACAGCCAGGTATTTATCCTAGATAGTAGATTTTGCAAGGTTCAGAAAACAGGTTCATTTTCAGGAAATTAACTTTTCAGGGACTTCATGCCTGAAATGGATGACCCCCGGCAATTCTGCGCGCGCTTGATACAGAGGTTGTGCAGCACACAATATCTAGAAGCCCCCAAAGGCAATGACATGAGTGGTCATCTAAAGGTATGATGCCTATAAGCACGCATATCAGAATGACCACCTATATTATTCCCCGTGAATGCCCTGGATAAGCCCTACAACTGCTTGTATTTGGAGGTTCGCGGGGCCCTAGCGGGCAAACACAACCAAGGTCAATATAGCCATGCCTGCAATTCCCTGTTAAGTGATGTTGGGGGATGTGCTCTTTGGTGCACGGCTGTTGAAGGATTCAGGGCTTGCGGCTTTAGGGTGTAGGGCGGTAACAAATGGTTTCTGTATGTCTCATGCGTGGAAGAACTTCAGTTCCTTCATTGGAATGCACGACTGAAAGCCCTTCTGCCTGCTTCCAGGATGATGGGGAGGATGGGGATGAGTTGCGGGGGCGAGGGGTGAAAGGGGGGGGACGGGTAGGGTGTATGTAGAGGGCCTCACCGCGGTGGGTGCTGTAGGTAGGTGGGTAGGTAGCTAGGTAAGTCGGTCGGTAAGTAGGTAGGTAGGTAGGTAGGTAGGTAGGTAGGGTGGAGATAGTTTCAGTATCATGAAAGTGCAGTGAGTGGGAGAGGGAGAGCGGTGAACGACCAGTTCCAGTTTGTTCCGCCCACCTTGGCCAGAGGCCGAGGCATTGGCTTTCGAGGCTCATTTTCAGGGAGCCCCTTTTTCATTTGACTTTCTGCCAGGTGCGTGCTTGATTTAGTTTGCACAATCTTGAATGATGCATGCCTTGACCCGGTCCTCCAGCGGCTTCCAGATGAAGTGTTGTGTTGCTCTCTGTTTTTCGACATTTCCCACGCGGGTAGACAGCGCTTGATGGTTTTGAGCACGGTTCAGGATTCAGCTTGCCAACTTTGTACACGGGATCTCTGTCCGGCATAGTTGGCTGCGATACCTTTTTGCGGTTGTCAGATTTTCATGTAGATTCCCAACATGAAAGTGCTTGTGTAAAACCATCGAGGCCATCTCGCGCGGGCTTCTTGCATCCGCAACGCGGGTTCGACTGGGAGAGCGGGTGGTTCGGGTTACTGCGAATGCAACAGGCCGTGAGCTCAGCCAAGAGAAAGTCTGTTCTTGTGACGGTAGCGTTTACAGCAGCTGCTGTATATAAGCTGATAAAGCTGCGAACTCGTGTTGGATGTTATTGCCTGACAGCTGCTCTCAAACACGCGCCAAGTCGTGCAGAACTTGTGCTGCTAGTAGCTGAACATATTGATCCAGAGTCTGAAATCTAGAGTCTGGCAGACGTGCCCAAATGCGCACCTGCATGTAACTTCGTTGACGCACAGCAGGAACACTTCTGGTCTCTCGCACCCCTCGTACCCAGGCTACACGGTGCAGTCCACAAAAAGGTCCGAGCACTTTGATGGCGTGATCTTAGCAACGCCTCTGGAGCTAACTGCCATCCAGCTGCCTCTTGGTTGGACGTTTGTTCTTGATGTGATTCTTGCCTCATTCAGTAGGTTGCAGCTGAGAAGCTTTCCACGAAATCCCATGCTTGATGTACGCAGCTGAAGACCCTGCTGAGAAGGCAAGCTTCTGGTTCAGGAATACGGAAGCTTCCGCAGAACCTAGGCCTGCAGAAGCCAGGCAGCACGCGGGAAGCGGGAGGAGGCCCGCGATCACAAAGCCCGGGGCTATGTAGATTTGAACAAGTGGATAGTATTGCACAGCAAACGCGCTTCTCCATCTTGTCACAGGAGGGCCATTGACTTGACACATGTTAGTACATATCCTGAACTTCAGACTCGACAGCAGATGCACTTCCGATCTGGTAGGTACCAGGCCACCTATGTGACCTTCGTTCACGGACAGCTCAATGAGACTTATTTCCGATTGAAAGCTACCAATGCCAAGACGGTCCCGGGAACAGTTCTCACAACGGAGGACACTGCACGTATGTAGGTTTCGTAGAGCCTTGCAACTCTGATATGTCAGACTCCGATCTACGAATCTACGTTCTTGGAGATCCTCCCTCGATCTGCTGGGACGGTCATGACTTACTTTCATACGCTTTGATGTCTGATATGCAGGACTCTTCGTCTCCTTTCTCTTCGTTTGGAGCACATACCTTAGAGTTCTGCTGCCTTTCGGAAGTAGGCATGACCACAGCTGCTATTTGGAAAAAAGAAAAGCGCGCAGCCACCGAGCTGTGTTCTGAAACAACAGCATATCAGTTGCTTTGAGACGTCAACGATTGTCTGCTGCAAGTGCCTCTGCCCCAAAGCTCACATTGTCGGGGTTCTAGCAAAATAAAGCTGACCGGATCCTGGACTCGGACTGTTGTCTGTGCTGGGACCACATGGATCCTTGCCCCTGCTCGCTATGCTTGACCTTGAAACCTACAATTACAAAACGGCCACAGAATAACGGTTCTACCCTGCCGCCGGAGTTTTCTGTGATGATGACAATAGAGGCGGCGACCGCGAGGGCGACAACAAACGCTGGGGTAAAAAAGGAGAAATCAAGCACTTCCGTTGCCGGGCCCTGCCAGGTGGGAGTATGACATAGTATGACCTAGCAATCTTCCTGCTAGCACTCTCAATGGATATTACAGATTCAAGGATTATGCCTCCACCCTGGTGCGTCATCCCAAGCCTTTGCCAAGGTTCACAGGAAGTTCCCTGATGGGTCGATGGTTGTTATGGGCTCAGATTGCACATAGCAAGTGCGCCTGTTTAACTTAAAATGTAGCAATCCAGCTTCAGAACAAAGACACTTCAGCGCGCAGTTTTTGAGGTGAAGCTGTTCTCGCGGCGGCAGCTTCATGATTCGGACATCCAGCCGCTCTTTCCAAGGGTTCCGCACTCGGTGAAGCTGCAGCGCGAGGTTGAGGTTGAACGGGTCGCAGCAGAAGCATTGATGCAACCTTTGCATGGACCAATATTGTCATCACCTCAGGGCGGCCTTGTTAAAACTGTAGGCAAAATCCGCCCGAGGTGCGCCACCTGCAGCTCCGTAGAATCCTGACAACGATAAAGCAAAGACACTTCTTTTTGACAGACTCATAGAGTGACTCAAGCAAAACACGGTTATCGCATCCGTATCCCCGGGCAACTTGACGCCGTTTGACTTTGCGTCTCATCAAACTAAAAGGCTAAAAGGCTTAAAGACAGCATATCTCCCGCTTTGGCCGTACTAGGCCCCAAGATCCTCGACTATTCATTGCACGGAAGGCATGTGAGCAGCTAGGTCTGCCTCATAACTCACAGCTTTTCTATGGACTTCTCCCTTAGAGTAGCAGGCTTCATGCAGGGTTCGCTTCCAGGAAGAAGTGCGCGCTTCAAGCTTGTCCAAGTTTATGTGCTGTCAGCCTGATAGCCTTCCGCACACGCGTTGCGACAGTCAGATGAGCCATGCAGCGTTCTTCCGACTCTGACCACCTGCTATCCTGAATTCAACACCCTACAAGAAATCATACCCTCATCACACTGTCATGTGGATATTTTATTCTGAAGGCACGGCTCCTGCGTGGGAGGAGGCGTTTGAGCCAGCAGAAAACCAGCTTCTACACCTGAAGTCGCATGAGGTCTTCGACATCTTCAGATACGTCTGGTCAGCCTACCCTCAGCTGAAACCGCTGGCTCGCCAGCACTGGGCCAGCTTCAGGCACTCTAGAATCCGCGGTCGGGCTTCTCTTGGGTGAATTGAGATCTTTGAGAAACTTGAAAATTCGGAGAATGAAGAATTTCCAAAAACAGCCCTAGTTCTTAAGTCACTCAAAAATGTTTCTCTGCACGGCCCTCGACCACAGCAGGTTGGATGAGCAAGCGTTGCTCTACACCTCTGGGCTTGAGACAGGGGCTTCTGCGATGGAGGTGGAAAATCAAGGGCGTGTTGTACCCTCAGAGGCTGAGATTCAGGATCGAGCTTCTTGGGCTTCAGGTTCTGCTTCAGAGTTTGAGATGGTGCAGTGCAGATACTTTGCAAGCATGTTCCCAGCAGATTCAAGCAGGGTGCAGCTCCTGTCATAGTATGTGGGGTTCAGATTATGTTTTTTGGCGCAGTCTGTCTGTGGCACCAGTGGCCCGTCTTTAAGCTTGGTAGGAAACCCGAAGGTGGCCGCCATAGCCGGGCGCAACGGTGCCTTGCTGATGCGAGAGGCCTTGACTTCCCTCTTCCAGGCGGATGGGTGGGATTAAGTGGGATGCAAGAAGATGCTGCCAGGAGCGACACGCTCTGCCTCTGCCCTCTGCATGCCAGGCACCAGTGGCCGACGAATACGACCCTGTGAGCCTGTCCGTTTGAGAGGGAAATTTGGGTGCAGCGTGTAAAGTTGAGATGCACTTCATGCCAGAATGACTCGTAGTGGATTCTCTGAGCATTTTTTTCTATGTCAGTACGTTGCTGGTGGGCGTTTTCTCTTGGAACAGAACAGAGCGGAATGTTCTCGGAAAGAAACTCCTATCCCTGTGAGAGGATCGGAGAGCAAAAGCGTCAAAGGAGGAGGTGCTCAGGATGTATCACAAGGCTGGCTACGTTGACCACAACTGGATTCATCTTGTCGACGCAGCCCCTGTGCTGGAAATATCACCCAATCTGCACCGTGCCTCAGGTGCATTCCAAGCCTCTGCTGATTGAGCAAGCCTACGACTACGGCCGAATCTTCAAGTCTGGCTCTGATGTGAGCATCATAGGACCTTACATGACCTTAGGAGATTTAGGGGCACGTGTGACTCTTGTGCACGGCTTCAGACAGCCAATGTTTGCTAATATTCGGAGCTGCCATTTGCATTCTTCATGCTGCCGCATTTATCTTGGTCCCATAAACGACTTACCAAGGCAAGCGAGTCATTTGGGTCCGGTGAAGTGAGATGGCTTTCAGATTGGCTCTTCCGTGCAGTGGCGCAGAATGTTGCAGTGCTAATCTGGCAGGCTGGAGGACAGCAGAACCAGAGCAATCGTGCGCTCCACGTAGTTAGATTAAAAGTGGCCAGCGTGCTTATGGCTACCTTTGAATACAGCTCTTGATCGCCTTCTGTTGTACCTCTTGCTCAGCGAGCTGGCTACTGCAGCAGCTGCACATGTCCACTGACCAGTCAGGGCCATGTAAGCAATATTTGGTTCTGGTGGGCTCGCTGCCACGTTTCTTCGAGATCCGGAGACGTGTTGAATTACTGGTGCTAGAGTCGGCTAGACAAGAGCGTACGCAGGTTGCTTTGCAAATGTGGTTCGACCCAGTTGCCCATCCCTCCCGCGAAGCGGGAGAAGAGCTTTCGGTACGCCTAAGGTGTGAAAACACGACAAGTCCGATGCACTTGCCCCATGGTATGTGCTGCAAATCCATGGGTGAAAGCACTGGGCTGTGCCTTGGGCCGTGTGGTTCCGTTCAGAGTAGAGAGCCGGCCGGAGTCCCAGCAGAACTGTTGGGCCAACCGCCATGCCCCGATCTCAGCTAGATTGCTTGGACTTGGAACTTTTGACCCAGAAGTTGCTCAGGTCCAGCAAGTTCGCGAAACAGTACCAAGTGCTGACCTTGGGCCTGAAAATTTTAGATGCACGCTGTAATTAATACTGCTCCTTGAGAAGCTATTGTGTGTGTGTGTGTGTTTTAACACCACGGGAACACCAGCACTGACATTGGGTGCCTGCTTCGAGTGTGCTATCGTCCCTACCATGTGCCTTATGGAATCCCATGTTACGTATATGGTGAGTTAGACATCTTGACAGTAGCTCCCAATAGAGAGCCCGCTCGTGGGGCACTGAGGTTCCACCGGAGTTTCCGGACATTCTGAAGGACGCAAGGGTAGAATCACTTTGGATGTTCAATGAACAAACCAAGCTCTCATTGGCCACTTCCACGGAGTCCTTACTTAGTATGAATTCAGATTCTTGACCTGTGTGGGAGGAATCATTATTGGAGCTTAAGTGTGCGCCTTGTTAGATGTCATTGGCTTCTGGCTTTTTCAGGACTTTACTCGCGAAGTCCTCCGCTCGCAACCTGAGAACATCCATGAGTTTGCCGCGAAGTGCCCAGCTTGCAGCTTACATGCATGGCTGCATGTCAGGATGCCAGGCCATTGCTCTGAGCTTCAGATTCGACCAGTTACGAATGGCTGCGGAAGATCTCAGTGTTTCAGATTGACGGGTTCTGACTTGCTTATGGCGAGAGCGCCAGACATGCTAAGCATTGCTGAGCTATTTTTACCTCGGCCTCGTTTCTTCTGCAGCTTGTCCACCGCCAAAGCTTAGGCATAGGCTTCTTTGCATATTGTGGGCTGAGAGGTACTTCGAGTGTTTGGCCAGCGGCTTACCTGCCGATGCCGGCCAGGCTGGCGATATGGACTTCACCACATCGTCGAGGGCTAGGATCCTACAAGACAAGCCTGTCACAAGATTTACAAATCTCGCCAGGCAGCTGCAGCAGAAGAGCTGGACATGCCCCGACCCTTGAATCGGGACGTTGTGGGGACTCCTGACAGGTCCCAGAAGTATTGGAAGGATTAATGTCAAGAGTATGTCAAGGAAGTAGAGTGTTGGAATAGCGATCTTGCTGCCTTCTCGCAAAGCACATGCCAGGGACGCTCAGTACTGTAAGTAGTCATTCCAAATCAGAGGCTTGAGAAATGCCATAGGATGTTGAAGTCAGTCCGCAAGTTCCCGAGCCTCATTTTCCGGTAGTTGTCAAGGGACTCGGGTCCCAAGGCGAATTGTTCAGTGTAGGTTCAATTGAAGCATCCAGGCTCTCTTGCAGGCTGACATTGCAGCATGCACTGCACTGATCTGCACAGGTCCTTAGATGAGGTTGAGGGAATCATCCATGACCTCTTCAAAAAGTATGACAAGGCTGGGAAATGCCTGCAGCGTCTTAGACCCGAGGCTTTAATCAATAGCCTTCCCAGAACGGATTTCAGACACACACACACACACAGACAAGGCTACCTTTTAAGGCCGCTAAGGACTAACTACCCTGTTATACGCCCCAAGGCAAGGCCATGTTCCGCCCTCTGGCAGTAAGTGCAAGTGTTCAACGCCCGCTGTCAGGATGCGAGCCAGTTCCTGGACCCCCAGGAGTTCAAGTCACTAATGGAAGACCTGCAGCCAGGGTCCCAGGATTGACAAGTAGATTCTACAGCCTTTCACCGCATAAGACTTGCTTTAAGAGGCCTTTTGGATGCGCGGAGTGGGTCAAGGGTTCGTGAGAAGAGAGCGCAGTGAGAATCAAAGTTTCCGTCACAAAAGCTTTGGCTTCAAGGCAGAGGTTGGACTTTCCCCGGGACGAGATCCTCCTTTTTCTGGCTGAGGCCGTCGGCGAATCTGAAGGGTGTCTAGAGATTCAGGGATAGAGATCTCTGTATTTTGCGCGGATTTGCGATTCGTGCAATTGTGTGTGAGAGTCTGGGCAGGAAAGCTAGAAGGGACTGCTTCGCAAAAAATAGCGGTCGAGCAAGGCTTCGGAGCCCTTTGGTCGGTCAAGTTTGTTTTATATGTTTTATCTTCCCGAGCTGTATGTATGTTGTCTAGTGTGATGCACCTGATCTTAATCCCTTATGGAGCCCTGCTGTTGCTGCTTCCTCTCTGCAGTCCGCTTCGTGCAGGCTGACATGAATGCAGACGGCATGATCGAGTACGAGGACCGTGACATAGTTGGCTCCATGAGGGGAGAGCTTTTAGATTATGGCATGTGAACCTATGCCCGCGCCCCTAGAACAGCCAACCTTCTGTTGCCGAAGCTCAGTGCTGTCTCATCTTTCCAGGCAACCGTCGAGATTTCCAGGGCACCCAACCTCAACCACAATCACCCCGAAGCTAAGGCGTCGGATGAGCAGAGCGTGAGTAAATGTTTCCGGCCTGGATGCCGCTTCTCCCGCACATCCCAATCGCAACCCAGAGCAGCCAGCGGGGAATTTACCGCTGACCCGACTTTTACTGCCGCCAGTCCTGTTGCGAGTGCTGCAGTCTACCTGAAATCAGCGCAGGAGTTCATTCCCTTGGCCCTCCAGATCATCCAGGGCATGTGAGCCTGATCTGGAGACTGCATTCGAGCTGCTTTTGCTGTAGCCGATTCATGTTCGGATCAGCTTGCATGCGTGTGATCTCATCTCCTTGGCGGTAGGGATTCTGCAGACAGTAGCGTGGCCCTCTAGGTGACACATGCAGAAGAAAGGCCCTTTAAACAGGACCTCTGGAAGCATGACAAGTTTGCACTACCGTTTATGGGCAAGCCAGCTTTCCTGGATGAAGTAGCGCGCCTTTACATGAGTGAGGGCATCGCTGCTGCATTTCAAGATGAAGGGTTTGTCATTCGGAATGATAAGCTAGAAGCAATTTGGATGCGAGCGCCATCTCCCCTGGAGGAATCACAGGCAGGCCGCGAGTTTAAAGTGTTTCCATCCCCTGAATTTTGATGAGGAATAAAAAACAGGAACGCTTACATTCTGGGTCACACCTTATTGCTATTCATATCCGGCTGAGCACAGCCATGTTGGGACAACTTGCGGGCGTCACACAATGCGACAGAGATAATCAACACGACAAATTTGGTTCAATGAACCTGTCTTGGCAAGCCACGCGCTACCCAGCCAAGTCCAGAAGGCAGGAAGCTAACGATGGAAAGCTCTTACTTACTGTCTGTATAAAGCGTTAGTTTTAGCACTTATTGGTACTGTAGTTGGGACCTAAGCACCCTACGTAAAGCGACAAAAAAGAAGACCGAGAATGCAGTTCATCTGTAAAGGATTTAATTAGGTTTTTTTTGCTGTAATCTGGAAGCTGAAGCCACAAGTTTTATAGAAGACCCGGGTATCCAAACTCCCACAGCAAACCTTGGGCAACGAGGTACGCGAAGAAGCGGCTGGAACAGCACATTGCAGGATCCTTAAGCCGCAAGGGACGCTAGGAGCTGCCGTGAAGAGGATGATACGTGACACATGTGACACGTTTGGTTTGTCAGTTTTATTGGAGATTTGATGGCCAAAGCCTGGCTGAACATGGAGTCCTGCAGTAGAAGGGAATGTTTGCTTAGAGCACAGCGGGATGTGGAATTTCAACTTCCCAAAACAGCGGAGCAGACTGCTCACCAGGCAATCCAGCTTCATTTTTAAAGCTCTGCTAATTGCGTTTGTTTTTCTCACTTCTGACCTAGGGTTTGGAGCTCAAGCCTCCCATATTTGGGGTGATTTATTCTCGACTTGCCCTTCTTTCAAGGGTTGGGGAATCTACTTGCTCTCCTGTGTGTACACCGGTGACCACCGAAAGCAAAATATGCTTAACACCAACCTGCCTCTGAACTACACCGTGGGGCTGCGAAAGAGGCAGCCATGATCGGTTTCAGGTTCCACTTTGTGCAGGTTCCGCGCCTTGATTCCATAGGCAACGGCACAGCGGTCGTGATGCTGGCAGTAGCACGAAGGGTGTCACTAGCAATCGGTAGATTGCCCAGTCGGACGTGGACCTCCAAGCGGAGGAACTTCTGGTCCACGGCATGTCGCGCGAGGCAGAGCTCAGCTTAAGGGCAGAGGAGTTTTAGGCTTTGCTTATGTTTGCCCCAAAGGCATCACCGAAGCGTGCGCTGCGTTGCCAATTCGTACAAACAGCTAGATTTAAATAAAGCTAGAAGCAGAAAAGTATTCGACGAATGCTGGCCAGGAGCTCACGACCTTGGTTGGAAGCATGTTTGAGCGAATGGACGAGGCCCGCTTATTAGCATGCTGCGGCTTCGTGCTTGCTTCTTGTGCTTGGCAGCCTTTGCCCCCAGCAAACTGCAATGGGATTCAGATCCCGATATTCGAGGAAATGGAGCCGCAGCACAACCTATAGCTGACGTGGGAAAGCAAACCTTGGGAGGAAAGTGCAGACTGCTTTGGAATCGCCCGGGAATTGCTGGAAATTCTAGTACTTATCGGTTAGGTTAAAAGACCTTCATGATCATCGCCTAGTTTGTGCCAACGCGGCTGCCAACGCGGCTCGCGTCATGAAGTAAGACACTCTAGGAGCTCATGGATGATTGCACCCAACCCTTTCCCATGTACTCATCTAGGCATTACATGCACTTCCCCGAAACATCATGAAGAAAGCTCGCCATTGCTTTTTTTGGAGCCACATCCTGCACAGGACCGCAGCGGACAGCTGAACAAGCAGGCGGCAGACGTTCCTTGAATCCTAAGCCATACATTGCAGAAACGAACTGCATCTGCAAAATACTGCACCCCTCAAACGGAGCACTTGAAACAATCCTGTCCCTGGCACTTTAGCAACGAGTGGTTCGGACTGAATGGGCTTTGGAAAGCAGTGCCTTAGGATTTGAATTGAAGGACTCTGACAAGAAGTGATGCGGCATTTCATGTGTTGATTTTCCCTTCGCATTCCTATCTAGGGGTACAGTTTGCGATAGTTTGTGTTGAACTCTGAACCCCATGGCTCAGACTAAAGACCTAAACCTCGTATCTCGACGAGGAATTTGTTGCAGCCTTGACTTCCATGGAGCTTGGGTGCTGTGCCCAGAGTTGTTTACGTTCCAAGTTTGACAAGCAAGTAGCCTGCAGAAGTTTCTTCGGCAGGGTCTGGAGTCTAGATCTCCTGGATGCAACATGGAATTCAAAACTGGAGGTTTGACAGGGAGTCGACCAAGAAACGTGTCAGGCGTTCAGCCCAAAAAGTCAACATTCATGTCACGGTTAGAGTAGAGTGGGTAGAGGAAGAGGCCTTGAGAAGAGCTTGCATCATAGAAGTCCTCAAAAGAGACGCGAAGGACCCTGAGAAGAGTTTTTGACGGAACTCATAGAATGACTGTCAGGGGGACACCCTCGCTGAGCCTGCCTTCAGAATGAACATTGAATGAACAGAATCGGCTTTCTACCTGACAACCCTGGTGGTACCAGACCAAACAGACTTCCGAGTGGTCTCATTAGGGGAACCGATGCTGTGCGACACTGCGCAGAGAAGGGTGATGGGTGGGTCAATGTGGGCCCCATCTCTGTAGCTCTGCAGATTTTTGGGCGTGATGTTAGCCTGGTTTCATTTTACTTGCGCAGCTTTCGTCACCTTAGTCCATGCAAAGCGCTTACAGCAAAGCAGGCAGACCCCTGAACTTCTGCACTTCACGGGACCTGCTTTCGTCAGAGGTTAACGCGGCGGGAGATCAATGCCATCATGTTCCAAGTCGATCAGGCAGCGGCTTCAGATTTGCGAGCATTTTGGTAGCTTGCTTTCATCCACGACAGGACCAAGATGGCAACGTCTCCTACAGAGAATTTGTGCCTTTCGCCTTCGATCTGCTCCAGAAGATGGCATCGCAGATGCCTCAACTCAGCGGGCGCTCGAGCTGGGACAGCCTTCGCCAGATCCTAATGCAAGCATGCCTTCCTGACCTATCTTTTGCGCGAGTGGGCTTGCTACGACCTATTCCAGTCGTTCATAGCCAAAGCAGATGTGAAAAGACAACTCCCCGCAGACATCCCTTTCTTGCGTGAGTATTTCAGTGCAAAACACACGTGGTCGCGGCTTGGGGATCAGTGGAAATGAAACCGCAGTAGAAGGCTCATAAAACGCTTTGTGCGCAATCGTATTTAAACCTTGGCATGTGTGTTTCTGGTGACCCTGAACAAATTAGCAATCTGACGGTGAGAGGATATGGTTCCTTTTGTTTACTTGGTGCATCGAAGTTAGGCTCCGGCTCTTGGAGTCCGAACTGGAAAACGACGAGCTCGCGCAGTACATCCTGGATTTATTCAAAGCCAAGGCCTTCGTTCTTCTGGGAAAGGTTCTCCAAGGAGGCTACATTCGATTACATGTTGGGGATCGGAGTTTGGCAATAAACATGGATTTCAATGATATGCGTGCCTACTGGCTTTGAGGAGACTAAGCCTATAGCTGATTATAGCTGCCCAAAACAGCATGCAGAAGTCCCGAAGTCGCTTCAAGCAACGCAATGGACGCGGAGCCACTCCAGCAGCCCCACCTCAGAGCTTCCAGGATACCGAAATGACCGGCTTGCTGGGGCTGGATGACATGCGGGACCTTCTGCACCAGGCCTGTGACTTACTTGTACTGCATCCCCAAATGAGCCTTGTGCCCATTGTTATTTTTGGGGCTTTGTGCGTCTTTTGCAGATGTTTGAAGAGCGAGCCTCTGGAAGGTTTTTCGATTAGATGTTCTGTGTGATCGTGCAGGATGATGCAGGATGCACAGGTGGCACCCTTCAGCCATGGCACCATGAACAATCAAGTTGTACAGGTCATGGCTGCATCTGAGCATACCTGACCATTACAACAGGATACAGTAGGCTTCTGCACTGGCACCGCCAAACTTGACTCAGCCTCGTCATGAGATCTTGTGTGTTTCTGGACGCAACTTTCCCTAATTGTAGCCTATTCCTGATTTCCGAAGTTCTGATTCCAAGTCACTAAAGATCTGCTTCTGAATCCTTTTGGCCCAGAAATTAAGCACCTTTCTCATCTCCCGGAACCTGGACACACGGTGGCTGGAGGCGATGCTGGGACTAACCCGCATGCAGATCTACACGGTCCTAAGTGAAGCAGAGGCGGGGACGCAAGGTCAGAGCATGACAGAGCACTTATGTTATGATATGCCTCAAAGCTTGCAGTCGTGCCTCATGCAGCTGCAAGAAATGGCGTTTCTTGTCATGGAGCTCCTGAATGAACATGTGTAATGCTAGTGCAAGCAAACGGCGTTGGCGCAGCCACGATGAAAGTTGAAGCTGAATGGCAAGTTCTACAGGAGTGTTGGGTTGCTGCCAGCCCGTCACACAGTCCCTCTGTTTGAGCTAGCGTATGGGACAGGAACGAACAAACGCAAACTTGCACCAGAATTTTCCATTCAACAGATCACGGTAGATGTGGGAGGCTTGCAGCCTGGCTGTGCTTGTGGTGCATGACCGTGTTCGCCAGAAGTCTTGGGCTCGCCGGACGTTTGTTTAGAAACGCCGAGTTGGCTAAAGGAATCGGCAACGTGGTGAACCAGCACCCAACGGGAGAACAGCGACACGCGGACAAGATGGCACACGCTCACCCGTGTGGACATCGCGAACGTGAAGGGTAGAAACTTGGACAAAAACCTTGCCCGGGAAATCAAAGAGTTGAATTTGAGCATGTAGGCCCGTACGGTGTACCTACTTGTACATTTTGTGCAGCTTTGAGAGAAGTCAAGTCGCTTCAAGGTCAACGCAGACAACTTGATCTCGTACGCTTCCTTTGTGCCCCGAGCTGCCTGAGCCCCAGGGCCAGCCATGTTTGAGCAGGGTGCGGCTGCCTGTGGTGCTGATCTGCAGATCCGCATACCTGGTGCCTTTAGGTATGCAGTCTTGGCTTAATTGCACATTCTTCTTACTACTGGATCCAATTCGGATGCCCAGTTTGCGGCCGCCTATGGTTGTAGTCCTAAAGCTTGCGGCGTTGAAGTCTTGATATTTCATGGCCGAGCCGAGCATGCTAAAGTTTCTGCGTTCTGAAAGCCTCAGGCAGGCTGAAGAATTGCAAAAAACTGAGGACGCGCAGCAAAAATCCAGGATAAAGCAAGCTGAAATGCTGCCCTAGCCGTTTGATAGGTACTCGTAGAAAGCTATGATGTGGATAGCCTTGGTCTTGGCTCTGCAGCTGAAGGTTCGGATTTCAAAGCTTGAGGTCTTGAAGCCTTCAAGCTCTTGGACGGCAGACCTGACCGCAAAACAGCAATGCAGTAATACCGAATACTTCGGACAAGCCTCATGCAACCTAAACCAGCATCAGCGGCTGACCATCTGCACTGCATGCTATAGGTGGGTCTCATCCGCTCCATGCTCTCCTTCGAGACACTAGGCTGCATTCGTTGGTTCCGCAGCTAAGATGATTGGAAGCTTCGTGAAATGACTATCGAGAGCAGGCAGAGATTTGATTGTAGTTGATTAATGGATTTCCGCAGCGTCTGCTGAGCCTGCTGAGCGACATGAGTCGCAGCTGCCAGAAATGTGTATGAAAGCATCCAGGTGCTGGGATCTTAAAGGCTTGGCTCGAGTTTGGCTTTCTTTGGCAACGTGCAGGTCAATGTCGTGCGGTTGCAGGCCTTGCAAAAACATGCTCGGAATGTCGTATTGACGTCGTATTGTTCTGTCGAGCACGTCCTGGCTGCTTGACGTCTTTCATCAAGCAGCGCAAGATCCTAGCTACAAACACACAGGGAACGCGCTAATGCTCGCGTACACAACATCTCACGAACATGAAGTCCTGTTTCAGCAATGGGCTATAGCAAATCTGGTGAGGCGCAACGCCGCCAAATCTGTGTCCTCCAATGACATTCTGTGACCCTGATGCCAATTGTCACGGACAGTCATAGGCACCTTGAGGGCGCTGTACGTGAACATATGTGTGTAAAGCCATTTCGTTTGGTGGTTGCCGGCCAAGGAAGGCCATCGTGAAGAACGACTCGGTTGCGCAGGCAGCGGGTACTGCACTTGTAGGATGTCTTTTGGCAGTCCATGCTTACTTGGAGCAATTGGTTAAGGGGTTAAGGAGGTTATGGAGATTTATGGAGTGTGCAGACTGCGTCAAGATGTACTAAGTAGCTGTCCATACCCAGGCGCGCAGGAGCGTCGCAAGCGGCTCACTATTTTCGTGCATAGCCTTCATTCTGGACTACATATGGCTACATGTACCCCGTGCCAGGGTATGGATGTAAAGTAGTCAGGGAAGCAGGCGTGGTTCACGTCTCGCGCAAGCTTCGCCTGAAGTTACCTTTCGCCAGTCATTTGTTACAGGGGATGAGCTAGTCCGTGGTTGGGTGTTGAAGGAGTTTCGAGGTCTTCACGTCCCCGCATTCCGGCTACCAGTAGTGGTAGCTGATCAAGCCCGCACGGATAAAGCACTCAACCCGGCAATGGAACTAAGTAGCTACAGCACGCTCAGCATCAGATGCATCAGTAATTGTTTTGCGTCGAGCGCTTTCGCCTTTCGGCTTGTCAAACCTTGTGCCGGAATCAGTGTACATTATGCTGCGCTGCCTGCTTTGACGTTCATGTCAGACAAAGCTCACTTATTCATGCACCGTGGTTCATGTTGTCATGTCTCGGCTTGTTTTAAAAGAAGCTCTGCAGATAGTGATGCTGTGCATCATGCCGCCTGTGACGGTGGCGCGTACTAGAGTAGAGGGGCAGAGCTGGATGAGGCATTGACTGATATTACTTAATGCTAGCGTGCGCCGCCTCGGCCTGCCGACGCGTTCTCACAGTGGGCTCGTAGAGGCGCGTTCTGAGCCAGCCCGCGCCGGTGACCAAAAAGTCAGCTGAACATTCATTGCCTGGCCTGACTAATCCTTCGGCATTGGGCAGCAGACCGATAAAGTACCAAAGATTCTTGGAAGCGTGAAACCCCTACGGCTTAATGCGCCTAGGCTTCAAAGGCAGCCCCAACACAACCCATGAAAACTGTTCCAAGCCTAGGAGTGTCGCCCAACTGCTGCATCAAGCTTTCCGCGTGTTAATCTGAGAGAGGGAGGCTGGCTGCATAACAAGGGGGGGGGGGGCCAAGAATGAAGGTTGGGTGTGGTAGGGGGGGAATTCCTTCGAATCCCTTGTAGGAACCACGCCAAACCTGTGGGAGTCCACCTGAATGATGCGAATCTGAAGCCCAGCCCGCAGGGCCTTCTAAGGAGTTCCACCAGAGCTTCATGCCCCATAACCGGTTGACGTCTTCCACCCCAAACGCCTGAGGCCAGCGGCCTCTGCGGATCAATGTGAAGTAGCACGGTGAAATAGCACGGAACAGCAGGGAGCGCACTTCAGAAAGCTTATCCCTCCAAGGGTTCAGTGCAGGACGAGGAGAAATTCTTCTCCACCCTGGACGAGGCACGCCAGGTAAACGAGCAAACCTGGGCACCGTGATTGGTAGGTCGTGTGACCATCGGATCAAGGATCCCAAGGCATAGCAGCGTCGTTCAAGAAAACTCCTCACACTCCAAACTATTCTATCCTCTCTTCCCCCTATTGGGCGTGTGTACTAAGTGCTGCGTTCTGGCAGGTATTCAGGAGGAAGCATGAACATTCTAGAGATTGGCTGTCTGCCTGTGCTTTCTGCCTTCTTGACTGCAGCGATGGGTACAGGTTATGGCATCAGACCTACTGTCGAGAATCCTGATGCCTCGCATGTTTCAAAAAAGTTGTGCTAATTTCGCAAGCACGAGGAAATTTTGCATAAAGCTCCACAAAGATCAATAGACCTGGGTTCCCTAGACGCGATGCAGCTTTTTGCGATGTGGTGATCGTTGGAGTACCCAATGTCCTAAAGATTGCTCAAGATTCCTCAAGTGACTCAAGTATTATTGAGGCCTGCGCAATCAAGCCTGGACTGTCGTCGGAAATTGGGGGCTTTCACGTTCTGTGAGGTCTGTGTGTATGTGTGCTGGGCCGTGCGCTGGGTCAAGCCACTTTTGCGAAACGCCTGAGTTTGATAGAGGCATTTGCTGGCAGTGAAGAGCTCCCCCTGGCAGACGTCATGGCAAAACTATCCAGGTGCCAGCCTCGGAACACAAAGGGTGTGTAGGTATGCCAATGCTAACGTCGAGGATGTCTTGGCAAGTATTAACGTTGCCAGTTTTGCCACCAATGTGTCTGTCGATGTCTGATGCAACCTGAAATCTAGGACCTCTACGGAGTCAGGGTTTCTTGAGCTTCAGCAGATCACAACGCCTAGTTTGATGCTTACAACACCTCACCCCTTCAGTTCCTCCCAGCTGCAGCATTTCTGGTGAACCCAAAGGCCTTCCACAAAGCTTGCCAGTTCTCGGTTTGCTGCTGCAATTGGTTCCCGGTGCCTGTCACCTGCACGTGTTGTCCGCCTCCTGCCCAGTGCCGCTCTCCTGGACGGCAAAGAGGTTGAAGCTTGTGGCAGAATGCTGGGTGCCCTGCCGAACGCAACATGTCACATCTGTGGGTGAAAGAGCATGGACTGCCTCAGACGAATACCTCTCAACAGGACATCACAGTGCATAAGCTGTGTAGTTCTTTTAAAATTCCTCAAGAAGATGGCCCCTGGGGTGATGATTGCGCAGGTACTACTTACCCCGCGGACAAAGTTCCAGTCGAAGAGGCCAGCGGCGCCATGGATTTTGTACAGCGTGCTTATGTCTAGCATGGTTGCTGCAGGGTCCTGCTTGCCTTGGGTTTGATACTGCAAGACCGTATCAGACTGACATTACAAGAACACTGATCCTGTCTATGCGCGTATGCTGCTCCTGTTTGAAGGCGGCATGGCCCCAGGCAAGTGGCTAACTGCGCGTTTGCATAGACATCCGTACTTGCTATCCTGCTGTTTGTCAGGCGAAGTCTCAGATTTGGGCTCTGGTGAAGAGCCTGCGCCGCGCCAAAACAGGCCTGTGGCTCCGCCATTTTTGCTTGCTGGCCTTGGCTGACTTTGTCTGCTCAGGATGACGTGCGCGATGGACACAAACACGAGTCAGCGAGCTGCTAGCGAGCTGCTAGCGTGCTGCGGGCCAAAAGCTCTCACCGGCGAAAGCGTCAAACCGACTGCTTTCAGTGTATCACTGCTTGCACGTGTTGTCTATAGTCTATAGTCATCAATGCAGTCAATGCCTCTGAACAAAGACAGTGCAAGGCATTCCTATCATGTCGTGGTTCCCAGTCCATAAGCTGCAAACTCGTTAAATTTCGTGAAGGTTTCACCGAGGGAGGAGCTCCCTCGTGCCTGCTCGCAAAAGCAATGAACTACTCACGTTCAAGACCTGTTTTTGAGGGTGCCACTCATTCCGGCATATTACTCCTTTTCGAAGGAAGCCCCGCTGCTTCACAAGTTCAAATGGCTCAAATCCTTGTTATGTTCGTGTTTCGTCCACCACCCAGATACTGAGATGGCTGCAGCTGTGCTGGTAAGCAAATCAGAATTGCAGCAATTTGCTGGCAGTCAGGGGTCGAGGATGGGTGTGCAGCCGGCCTGTTGATGTTCCAGTGAAGTGGACAGCATTCCTTGTTTCACGCAACCTTCATTGGCCATGGCCTGCACGGAAACGCCATGCTCCCCAAGCAGCCCCTCACGAGGCAGGCTGACGAGATCTCGTGATGGTAACTGACACGACAGCTGGACAAGTAGCAGGTTTAGTTTTTGAGCGGGTGCAGTCCCAGTTCAGTTGCAGACTGTCCCAACTGGAATCGCAGAACCGCGAGAGGTCACTTGCGTAGAGGTGTATAGAGCTTGAAGCATGCAGCGGCCTTCGTGGGCTATTCTGCTGGAAGTGACTGGCAGAGATTGTGCTCGTAGCTCAGGCCCCCGCAGCGAGAGGCTGCCAGCAAGGCGTTGGCCATTTGGATTGAGCTGTGAGCCTGATGTTGGTCCGAGTTCCAGGGTATCAGATGGTCCAATTCCAATGGCCTTGACGAGGTGAAATGTTGGCATGATTTTTTACCATGTCAGAATTCTCTGGCCCCAAGGTGAGGAAGTCGAATTTCAGCTTTAATTTTGAACCGTAATTGTTACAGGCGACCTCTATGCACCCGATGTTTGGAGGGGTTACAAATCCAACAAAGGTTAGCACACGGTAGCAATCAGAAGGCTCAGGGGCCCAAAAGGTCCTCAGTCTCATGGCCCGCAGCTTGAAATCAAAGTACAATTCTGATGACGAGCTCAGGTCGCAGATATTTCTTGTCCTTACAGCCTCTACCTCTCCTTAGCCAGAACTTTCTTGTGTCATTGCCGGGGGCTCCTGAAAGGAACCGATTGTTAAGCATGAAGATGATTCAAGCCCAAGATATCCCAAGATCATCATTATCATGCTTCAGTCTACCAATTAAAGGATAGGTTGCTGATCACCTGGACAGCCAAGTTGAAAGCTTGTGTATGTCCTGCATGAATCATGTATCCTTTAATCGTGACACGGGAAGCCAAACGCTGTAAGTCCCAAAGCCATCTTCTGTGAGAACCCTTCCCACCTTGGAGCCTCAGTGCGACCCTCGGTCCAGCTTGAACGAGGCGCTGCCCACTTGGCAGGGTTTCGTTTGTCTCCCTGGCTGCGCTTTGGCCCTAGCTTGCGGCTTGCGGCCTGCTGCTGCAAAGGACCTATAGTACAACAACTTTACGCCTGGTGGCCGCCTGTAGGAATAGCCTGTAGAATTTGCATTAGAGCCACTTTGCATGTGTCCGTGAAGTTGCCAAACCGATTGCAAATTTGCCAAACCGAGCTCCAAAAGCAGAATACGGAATGTCAGTCTCTAGGGTTTGAAGTTTGGAGTTCTGTAAAGACTACACACTGTCTCGATGCCAACGTTCAGACAAGGTGTTCATGCTAAAGTGAACAAGAACATGCAGTCACAAGTTCGGGTTTGGGCTTTCCCGAAAACCCAAACCCTAACCCCTACATGTACGTGTTTGGAGTTTGGTCTTTGGATTTGAGCCTTGGCCTATGTGATCAGTTTCTGGCACCTTTGAGTTTCTGAGGTTGGGGGTTTGCTTGGTCCAAAGGATCCTACAAAGGTGGGGCTCTGTATGGGGGGCTTAAGATTTACTTGAGATCTGAAAAAGGGTCGCGAATTGAAGGATTTGGGAATTAAGATGGGGATAGGATCTTGAGCGACAAGACCTCAGCACATAACGACAAGACCTGTATATTATGCCATTATTATTAGAAGCCTACGCGAAATATGTTTCAATTCGTAATTGGGCATAGGAAGAATCTAGATAATGAATATACATCTATGCGACTTATACGCGATCATATCAAGATCTCATCCCAGAGGCAGCAGTCAATTGCCCAGAACGAGGGAGTCAAACAAAAATTCCACGAACTCGTCACAGGTGGCAATCTCATGAGGGTGCATTCATGTGCTGGATGTTTGGCCGCTGAGTGGCTGCATCCGCCGCTTCTGTTAACTTTATGCTAGTCATGTTTTGTCATGTTCACCCTGAGTGCAATGACATGTGACCGGCGCACTGCAGCGAGGGCTTTGCGTCCGCAGGCCGGCAGAGAGAGAGAGAGAGAGAGAGGAATCTTGCAAGTAGTCCACGGGAATAACCACAGTTGGGAAGCGTGTCTCACACCACTCCACATGCCGGGAGACATAAGGAAAATGAGTACTCAGGTGTGGTAAGTGGGCCAGCGGGGGAAATATACTCGTGGTGTTGCCAAGAGTGCAGCAGCATGGGAAAGCAGAGGGTTCCCGGCAAATGTGAGGGGTAATCAGGGCTGGCATACTCACCTTGCAATGGAAGTGATGGAAGAGGTATTGTTCGTAGACTGTATGCTGCTTGAGGACAAGGTGAATCCAGCTAAAATCATTTCACCACCCGGTTGAGCAGGGAGGTTCGCTACGAGGAAGTGGAAGCTGGGAGAGAACTGATTACGTAATGTACTGTAGGGGTAGGACTCCCATTTCCAATTCCAGTGGCCACGCACTCCGGTCCTCCTGGGCACCGACCATTGGAGTGACCGCGGGGCTCGGGGTCCGCCTCGGCGAGACCTTAGGGTCTCGCAAAGCCCGTGGAAGAAGAAGAAGAGAGATTCCTCGAACTCCATCCAGCACGCCACATTGTGCCATCCTTGAACGCCCAGGCTTGGTGGCATGTTGGGCAGCTGCCAGGGCTTTGTCTCGGGCCCGGCCAGCCACCAAGCATCACTTTGATTGTAGCGTTGAAGCGCTCTAGATGTGGGAAGGAGGTTCCCAAATTCCGACTGCAATTTCTGTACTCGCTCACTCACTCACTCACCACTTGGATGCTGCATGTCCGGTTCGCAAAGGATTAAAAGCAGCAGTGGACTTAGGCTCAGATTTGTTAGCTTCAAAGGCTAGAGCTGGATGCAATGGAGTCTAGGGCCCCTTTGTTCCTCCCAACATATGCGCTATGATGAGGGTGGTGAATGCAGCATGCTTGAATTCCAAGTGGCATAGGCGTGCAAGGCATTTGGTACCTCCAAGGCGTCATCACAATCAACGCCACAGGAGATCAACAGCGTTCAACAGTTTGTGTTCAAGCGCAACGGCGCGCGCACAATTGCTACAGCGCATGGATTGACAATTGCAGACAGCACCACAAAACGTCATCTGCCTGCATAGGCTCGCGGCACTCTTCAGTCTGCCCCCCCGGCTTATCCTGTCCACGGATCCAGGACGGTGCAACGGGCAGGGTCCCAGACAATTGTCCACCTCACGATGAATTTCTGGTCTTGCGCAAGCTCAGGGAACTTGAGACTGCTCATGAATACCGTCATTACACAATTGCGTGCTTGGTGCCAGCGGCTGCTAGTGCTACTGCTATTCTAATTATCTCCAAAAGGTTCGAGCGTAATTAGATGTCTTTGGGATGCGTAGCTGTGCCGATTCGCGTGCTCTTCATGTGCGAAGGGCCAAGCAGGGAGGGAGCAATGTTTGTCCTGCTAGGAGTCGTACTGCGGCGCTGTCCTGATTAACAGGTCTAGAGGGCGACTGCTACTAGAAGCTGCAAGGCGCAGCAAAATTGATCTGGGTTTAAGAAGGCTCAGTTCATGTTGGGAGGTCTCTGAAGCCAGCCTTGTTTTAGCCTGTCCTGGACCAGTTGGTGGTAAGTACTGAGCCCCATGGTAACAACAAGTGGTTCGGATCACTTTGGTGTTACGGCTCTTGCTGCAAGAGCCTGCGCGAAGCAGGGAATTCCCGTTTTAGGTTTAGGATCAAGGAGCAGAGAAATTCGTTGGAGCATGTTGGAGCCATTGGAGTGTATGATTGTATGATCGAAAGCAGCCCTGGTGACTGAATGACTGTTCTGTTTGCACTGTGAAAGCGCCCAGATGCAGCCTCACATGTCACTGACATCCAAGATTTGCCAGGTTATGTTCCAGATGGACCCTTCGGATAATGCGCTTCAGTCGCAGCTTCAAACTCCTGTGTATGAAGAGCTTGGGCATCAGGATTACGCTGGGGGGAAGGAAGGATTGCAGCCCTGTCAACTGCACGGCAGTGTAGACATCAAGCAACAGGCCCATGTACATGTTCTTGCTTCATTGGCTTGGGGATTTAGGATGTAAGGGTCCGTTTAGTGGGGTGGCTAGGGGGCAATGGATTTTCTGGGTCAAAGCACCATTGCCTCGAAGTCGCAATATTGAACCAGATACCTTGAAGCTGCCTTTTAAAACAGGCATGGCGTATGGAACACGACAACTCGGCCAAGTGGGACCCCAGGACACAGGTCCACTTTAGACTTGCTTGTGCGTGTGATCTTTTTCAACCCAGAGCCAGCGGGCTTGCTATGGTTTGCTCTTGGTAGAAGGCTATGATCTAGGATGATGCTGCCAGCGGGTATGTTCCTGCCCACCGGTACGTAGTCATGATCTGTCATCTATGAAAGTGCTGTTTTTCCATCCGGGTTGCATCCTCTTCCTTTTTGTGCCAGAAGATTTCGCTTCAAGTAATTGTGGCCTTGAGGAACCGGGCGAAGACGCGCAGCCCCGAGGAAGCGTCCCCCAGTGCAGAAAATGTTTAATTAAGTTTCAGGGGTGCTAGCAGGAGTCTCAGTATCCTGAGCCAGCGTTGGCTGAGTCTCTATTTTCTGGGGGTTGCTGGATTTCTTAGACTTTGGCAGTCTCTGTCTGAAGGTTTCATGATCAGTGGCGAGGCTGCGCCGCTCGAGCATAAGGGACTTTACAGCTCATATTAGAACTGACATAGCTAATCGGTATGTGCAGGTCATGGGAAAGGGAGAAGAGGAAATCCTACTAAGCAATATAAACAAAACGATAGCGTTGGTAATCCATATGAGTTGTTCGATAAGAGTAAAAGTCTTGACAACATGTTACTCGGATAGAAGGCTGGCCTCTAGGTTATTGGCGCCGCTCAAGTGTCCGTGTTCAAAGCTGCTACCATGACCGCAAACGGCGATCTGCCAGAGCCCTTGAAACACGGCGTCCCGCAATGCCGGTTTCGCAGGTACTTGGCTTTTCAGCTTGCCTTTGCCCGCCTTGCAAGAGCATCTTCTAAACGGCAAACAGGTTCCCTAGTTAAATTGAAAACCTGGTGTGAGGAGGCAGAGCGAGTCCTGCGCCTGACAGGAAGGCTCCCTGGATTGAAACAAGAGCTTGAAGTGCTGTTTTGTTAGTGAGGGTATTTCGGGCCGCTTTGGCTGAATGATATTCCTCGTACAATTCACAAGAACAACTGCATTTTGCGGTCATTCTCTGTACACAAGCACCACCATTCAGTCAATGATGAGACTCCTGGGGCTGTTAGGTAATCAAAGCCGCATATGCCTCCAAAGGCTCCCGCGGCCTCTTCGTCTGAGCGATGTCAAGCGCGGTGCTCCGCCACTTAGGCAGAGGGTCATCCGGCAACCGGGGGTTTGGAAGTTGAGGAGTTACAGCAATACGCCAGCTAGCAAAGGGTGTCGAGCGAGTTGCTGATGCATCATTTCAGCGTCGCAGTGTCTCCCTGTCTCATTGAGCGAGCTTCTAAAACTGCAACATGTCAAGCAAGTAAAGGCTGGACACGGAATGCAAAAAAAGGCTGTAAGGCGATGCGGAAACCTAAAAAGCGACACTCCGCAATCCAAAAGTCATTACAGTGAACTTTCAACTTACAGTAGCCGACATGCAAAGCGACATGTTTCTATTTGCGACATCTATGCCGACGAAGCCTGGTAAAGAGACGGGGAGCCCTGCAGTACCTTAGACGAGGAGTTTGGAAAGATGCTCTCATAAGGGCATCAGGCATTTGTGCCACACCCTGCCTCAGGAAGACTATCGTGGCCAATGCCAAGGACTGACGGGCAGCAACTTGAACTTTTGAACCTACCGGCAAATTTTACATCCTCGGCTATGAAAGCCAGAAGCCCCGAACACCTGGAGCACGTTGAGTCCTCATTGCTTGACAGATTCGAAACGCCACCAAGCCAGGAGCGGCGCGCGGCTGCTGAAATGACCGGCATCTATTCTGTGAGCAAGTGGCGCTGGCTACAAGAAGATTGCGGGCCTTTGTGTATGTGTGTGGAGTCTACGAACCTGTCTTATCCAGTCCTTTGTCAAGTCCCTAGTCTCCTCCATTCGTTGGTTCGACCGGTGCCAGTTGAGGATCCATTTTGAGGTTCTCCCTTCGCAGGGTGCATGTGGAGCCCTTACAAGTCTTTTATTGATGGCCATCTTAACGAACTTCTTGGAAGATGCCAGGCTTCAGGCCCGGCTGCTGCTGAACCGAGAGACACATCCAGGTGCAAGGGAGGGAGGGGGGCGGGTGTCCGACATAGTTCTGCGTTGGATGCCCTGGGCTTCTCGAGTTCTAGGGTTGGATGGGCGTCAATGAGTCGGCAATCTTGCAGTGGTGGCTGAATACAGGTGCTGTTGAAGGGCTACAAGGATTCACTCACACACTGATGTTCGTAGATTCTGAATCTGATAGCCCTGGGGCCATTAGGGGGTGAAAACTGAGTGACTGAGTTGCAAATTCTAGTTGGACCATTGCTATCAGTGTGGCTGCCGAGGTGGCATTTGTCGCACGTACGATGTTACCTCGTGAAGCTTTGTCTCTTTCGCGAAATAGTTTGCTGAAGGGAGCCCCATGATTACTGTCTTCCAGCTCAGTTTCCTTCTCAAGGGCCGTGTAGAGACTTCTGGATTGCCGCAACATCCACCCTCAGACCACGTGACTGCAAAACAAGACGTGTTTGCCTTAATTAATGCCAAAAGCGTGTCAAATGGCCTTGTGCACTTCTTGCTTTCGCAATTGTAACCGCAAAGTCGCTGATGGACTTTTCGTGTCTCCTTTTGTGGTTTATCCTTCGCATTGGAACTTGCCCTAGACCATAGCCGTAGCCGTTTTAGCTCCAAGCTACTATTCAATTTTTGGCCAGCTCAGAGTCGGGGGGGTCAAAAAATTATACCCGGCATCAAGAGTAAACCCGGGTCACAAAAGCAGCGTCGCAGGTCGCACGGCTGACAGGGGAGGGACATGGGCGCCCGGGGCTTCGGGGGCTTCAAACGTCACAAACGCCACAGGGATGACGGAATAGTGGACTCAAGAGTGACAACTGCGAGAGGGATCGCGGCTATGCGCCTTCAAAAGTTGCACCTCCACGGATCGCGGCGTTGGAGATGCAACGCTGGCAGCTGTCATGAGCACGGTTAAGTCGGTCTTAAACATAACAGCTGTCATAGCATCGTAATCAGTCAGGATAGAAGGACGTGCACTATTACAGAAATCAAGCTTGTCAAGCTTGATCAAAGTTGCATCAAAAAGAGTGTTCATGACATTCATTATGTAGTGACAATAAAACAAGATGATGCAACTGGAATTGCTGATAGGACTGACTGATGGCACCACATTTTTTCGTCATTGTAAAGAAAAGAAGTATTCAATAATGCTATCTGTAGCAACAACACTGAAGCCAATTATCTAGGGAGCTTTTTCCTTCGAGGGCTTGGATGCGCTTGGTTGCAGAAGAGGCCCATGCGTGTCATAAAACGATATTATACCTATCCTACTACTGTAGCCGACCCGGCTTCCTGCAGCTAATATCATCGAACGTCGCTAGTCCTGGCACAGTACGGGGTGTCCAAGACGGCATGAGACAAACCAAAACAACTCCCAAACTTTGAGCCACTCCTTTGCTTGCATTTTGGTCAGTTTGGGGCCACGAGCGTGTTATGGTCTATGGCAAGATGATTTCCGAGTTTATGGTGCCGGACGTTTATGCCCAGGATCCCATTGAGGCTGGATGGGAGCGCTACAATTCAAAAATGCAGGCGTGAAGCTTCATGCTGTGGGATGGCTACATTTTCTGTCCCGCCCCAGCTTGGAATCCGTCGAGCTCCAAAAGAAAACCCTCCTTGCCTGTGTTCGTCAGATGTCGGTGCCGCTGAAGTTCAGGGCGGCCTTTCGAGAGGATGCTGCAAGGAGCTTAGTCTTGCCCTCCTCCTCCTCCGACTCCTGCAGCGACACATTCAGATTTGATTCCAGCATAGGTATATTTCGGCACTGCAGACACATGTAAGGATGTTTGGAGGCTTGCCGGCAAAGATTCTACTTGTGCAGCTGTTATTCGACATCAAGCATGGAGATGAAGAGATGGAAGATGTGTTCACAAGAAATAGTCGAAAGAATGTTTACAAGTGTTGCACTATTCTGGACTATTGCGGTTGGCTGCTGTTTTAGAGCAGGGGCAGATAGAACCAGCCTAGGACTTTATGCACTGTACCTGACCTCATCACATAAATTAGGACCACCTAAAGTTCAAGGAATCCCAATTATTCGTTATTGTTGTGGTATCGTCTTTTTTTTTTTTTTTTTTTT
>CAJNIZ010003669.1:38027-54048 GCA_905231905.1 Symbiodinium pilosum | reverse complement strand
TTGGAGGTTGTGCTTTGCTTTTTGTCCTGTGGTCTCCGGGTCCTCTGCTCCCCTCTCCTCTGGTACTCTGGCCCATGGTCCGGCGGTTTTCTGGACTAGGGGGGTTGGCTGCTCCTTGGCCTTTTCAAGGTGAGTGAGCCCGTATCGTGTCTGATAGGTGAACAATTATCAATGGCAGTTGTTGATGAGGATTCACATGGGTTCAGCATTGAACATGATATGGGTCCTTGTTCAAAAGGAGCAGGGAGATTGGGGTGGGAGGCAGCGCCCCCCCCTCATTGGCCCAGTAATGCAAGATGCGGCAATTGTTGATGAGGATTTTGAGGACTCACTATTAGAAGTGATACGGGTTCATGTTTGAAAAGCCAAAGGTTGGGAGGGGGACGCAGCCCCCCCGTTTGCAAAGCATTGACAAATATGTGACTGTTGAAGAGGACTCACCCATCAGACATGGTTCACGCAAATCTTAAGAAAACAGGGGGTTGGGGGTTGCGCACGGCCCCCCCCAGTTTGCAAGCATTGACAGGGAGAGGATTCACTATGAGACATAATGCACGTTCGTGATTAATAAGAGGGGGGGGGAGCCCTTCTCATTTGCAAGTCATTGAGGGATGTGGCAATTGCTGCTGACGATTCACCATCGGACATGATACGCGTTCATGTAGCGCCGTCAGTCGCATATTAATGAATGATGTGGCCATTGTTGATGAGTGTTCACAATTTTGCATAACATGTAACAGGCGCGAACTGCATGACAGTCACCTCTGACGCGCTCACATATGCCAAGCATAATGTAACAGGCGCGAAACACGTGACAGTTGCCTCTGATGCGTTAACATGTGTGTTTGCGCGCCATGTTTGGAAGTGGAACAGGCAGGCAGCAAATTTATGACCGTTGCCTCCAATGCGTGCGCATGTGTTTTTTTAATGTATATGGTACATGAGGGTCTACAAGAGGCATGAATTGCGTGACAGTTCACACTTGAAAACCTGGATATGACTAGCCTTTGACGCACTGAAATGTGATTTGTTACACAGTGTTTGGAGTGCAACAGGCAGGAAATATGTGACAGTTGCCTCCGCCGACGTGCCCCTAAAGACTGATGATAAGCTGAGGCATGTTCATGTCTGGGTTGTCTCTGTCTACAATTTCCTGGCCCTTTTGCGCTTGATAGATTTCAGACAGTTTGCGTGTTGTGTTACATGAAACGAGTTTCGACAAGTAGCGCTTCTCATGAAAATCTCCACAGCTGCGCAGTTGCGCACCCCTTGCCATGAGCGCATGCATCTCACACCGGTGGCGGGTTACGCAGCAGACCGATAGATGCCAGCAAGGGGGGGCGCAGGCCTCCCATTTGCAAAGAATTCACATATGTGGCACTTGTTGATGAGGATTCACTAACTAATAAACATGATTCGGGTTCATGATTTAAAAGAGCGGGGGGGGGGGTTGGGGGGAGGGCAGCCCGATTTATCATCAGATATGAGACAGGCTCATGTAATCTGAGCCCGCGCACTGGCACACCGTTCAAAACTTGCAGTTGTTGATGAGGATTCACATTGGAGTGACATGATGCGTGCTCATCTTTTCAAAGCGGGGGGGTTGCAGGCAGCGTAGCCCCCTGGATTGGCAAAGCATTGAGGACTGCGCCAGCTTGTTGATGAGTATTACTATTAAACCTACTATTAGTGAATCCTCACCAGCAATTGCTGCCTCAGTCCTGCAAGCCCCAATGGACTAAGACCGCAGAGCGCTGTCACGAGCCCGGGCATTTACCATTCTGACCCAGGCTTGCCCAACTGTGGCGCATCTTTCACTGCTTGGCGCAGAAGGGGGTGGCTGCGCTCCCACTTTTGAAGCGTGAACCGCGAAATTCCTCAACAGCTTGCAAGAGAGTGGACTCTGGCACACTCCTCAATGGTTTGCAATGGGGGGCCTGTCCCCCCAAACCACTCGCCAAATAACATGAGCTCGTGTCCAGACATAGTGTAACAAGGCACACATCAATGCGTCGCAGGCGACTGTAACACATTTCGCGCTTGCCACATGCACAAACATACTGCAACAAGGCACATGCCAAACGCGTCGGAGGCAACGGTCATGCATTTCTTGCCTGTTACACTTCCAAACATGGTGCAAAACAAACATTTCAGTGTGTCGGAGGCAACTGTCACGCATTTCCTGCCTGTTACATGTCCAACCATAATGCAAACGCAGGCATTCCCAAGCCCAAACCCACCCCCCCAAAAGGAGCATAATTCTGACCCAGAGTGCGAGCTTGCTGAGCCCCAGCCTCCTCCAAGCGCCATGGCGTCAACTGTGTTGCTAGCAGCTTTTCTCAGCAGGCTCGCAGCTGCCAAGAGGCTTGGGTGTGATATTAGTTTGACGCCTCTGGCACCAAAGGGTTTGGGCAGATTGTGGGATCCGTGCGTCAGAAAGAACTTCCGCTGATGACTGAAAGCTTCCCCAGCAGCCTCGCGGAGGCAATAGAACCTGAGACAGCTCAAGGTCTGATGATAGTCGGCTGAGATCCAAGGACTGAGGACAGCTCCCCAGTCAATGTCCAGATCTTTGGGGAATCGGGCTGCCCGGACACTGGCTTGCGAGCGGCAGTCATCGGACTTTGTGTAGCCCAGTCAGCAGGATCGCATGGTTGAGGCGCCAGGATGAGACACCGTTTGTTCTTTCGCCACGAAGCAGATTGCCAAAGGAGGGAACAGGGTCTCTAACACAGCGTTGCTGAGACTTGCTTTCCCAACCTCAATAGATGAGGATTGATTGTTACGGTGACTGGCCATAAAGCATTGCAGACCCAGGACACAACTGCCTTCATCGCTGGGCCACTTGCTGAAGCCGAGCAGGCCAGGGATTTAAGATGATTCAAGTTGAGCGGTGTTGCGAGGCTATGTACGGCTGTAGCGGGTGACCTGAGCTTCGCACTGGGAATGTTGGCGTTTGTTGGTTGTAGCTTTTTCGCGCTTTTTCCTGAGTCCTGTGGATCCCAGACTCCCAATAGAAGATGCGCCCACAGGTGCGAGGGGCTTTTGTGCATGTGATAATCTGAAATTTGCTCATGCAAGCTTGATGCCCTTTGGCAGGGTGTGATCAGAAAGGCTTCGCATGATCATGCAGTAGCTACTGTTTGTGCTTCGCTTCCGCCAGCAGGCACCAGGCGTCGCAGACATCATGAGCCGCCTGTTTGCATTTGGGAAAATTAGAGACTCAGAGACTTTCTGCTAGTGGCGGGCAAGAAGGCAATGTGCGACAATCCACCTCTTTGTTTGTTGCAGCCGCAGCTGGTACCAACTGGTGCCTGTTGCCCGCACCTCAATATGCTTGATGGATTGCTCCCAGCCGTTGTGGTATTTTTTTCTTACAGTATCACTTAACTGGCCAACAAGCGGTGGGTCGGGACGTGCGTCGGAGTGCAACATTGAGGGCTGTCTGAGGCGTGGTGACTTGCGGCCCTTTGTCTTATGAATGGATAGGCCAAGACACTTCTGGAATCTGGAACAACCCATGCGATTGCTGGAAAGCACCTGTGGAAACTACTGGCATCAGAGGTCCCATAAGGCTGCGAATTCACTTATTGCCGCTGACTGACAGCCGAAGGAGCTTTCAGTGCAAATGCTGGGAAAGCCAGAATGACAAAGTGACTTGCCTGCCCCCCTTGCAAGCCTTGCAACCCGAGGGCTGGATTGGACGCCCTTCGGCAACGCGTACTTCTTGACAGCGGAGTGCGGAGGAGTGCCAGCTCCTCCAGGACGAAACCCTGTGTGGTGTTTTGGTGCATGGCACGTTCCAACTCTGCGAAATGAGCTGGGGGCAATCCATAACTGATGATCCTTCTGCAGAAGAGCACATGGAGAAGCTTGCCAGTCATTTCACGGGACCTAGGGTGTTTGCTGCTAAAGCTGGGCTGGATCGGGGTGATAATCACGTTCCGTTCTTCAAGAGAGATGCTTGCTTTGAGCCATTTTTGACAACACCTTAAATTGAGAGCCCAGGTTTGACCACCTGCAGCAAACGAGGATGTGCTTGAATATGCTTTTGTATAGCCGCATCACGCAGAACCTCCACATAAAAATGAGCTTTCGTGCTGCGACCTTGGAGAGTGCCTTAGGATTCTGTGATAGCCTTGCGAGCAAGACAGGCTGAGTGTGCTGATTCGAAGAATCCCAGAAGAACGCAAAGAACAGGACAAAACAAACTCACGGCCTATAATTAGCAGCAACCGACGCACTCGAGTGGTTGCCACCACGACATGAAGTGTTGCATGTCCACAGTTTTCCCATTCAAGCCGCGGACCAAAAGCCAGCCACTGTGCAAGGCTGTGGCACCTCAGCCTCATGTCTCTACAACTCCACGGTACGCACCTGCTTTTTTCAACACTGCGGTCTTGGAGGCCAGCGAAGGTTTCTTAGATTTGCTTTGCCAGTGCAGCTCAGATACAGGTGGTTGAGGAGGTCTTCCGCGAAAACTGCCCAGTGGGGCCGTTACTCCAACCCCTGATAGTTTGATTTGTTTTGGCGCAGGCCTAGCTAGCGCATGGACAGTTTTCGTTCAGACAGGCGGCATCGGCACATGCTGGGATTTGATGCTTGTCATGGTCATTGGCAAACCTTGATTATTCTATCAGATTCTATCAAGCACGCTTGTGATTCCATGGCCAGGCTACCGAACACCCTTGGCAAACGTCAATCCAAAGACAGCAGCTTTAAAGTTGTAGAGGACGCACTTTCAGTTTAAACCATGCCATGCTGCAACAATACTATGCTGCCGGGTGCCCTCTAGGTGCTGAAAGGACGATTTGGAGTACGTGGGCTGCATATTTTGCAAGGGTCTGCTGTAGGCCTGTGCAGGCACCCCTTTCGCCGACTGCTATTCTCCGGGTGCGCTGCATTGCCAACATGGTCGCGTTGAGTGCCTGGCCAATGAGATCGAGGCCATGCAACGGGTTTCTTGGATCGGGTCAGTTCGCTCTGCGTGGTTCAGAAGAGATCAGAAGAGAGCCCTGGTTCCCTAGCTTGAACCGCCAAACACGTCTCAACGGACCCACAGAGCCAGCAAACTGGTAGGATATCTCTGGGCTATTCATGCATCTCTTAGTTTGTGGCTCGCTTGATGTTACCAGCTAAATCTGTTTGCAAGGTTCGTGAAATCGCTTCTGCCACCCCCCATGTGAGCGCTACCCCGAGGACTAAAGACCGCTCGGTGCACTTTGACCTATATATACCTGTTTAGCTTGACGTGCCACATGAATTTGACGCAATGTCAGCGCATAGGGGTTTTGTGCAGCTCGAAATGCGCCTCATTGAGCTGACTTGCGAAGCTGCGGCCCGAACAATCCTGTGATGAGCAACAGCTGACTTGGATGTGACAGCGAGATCTTGTAGGCATCATGCTTAGACTGCCAACCCCTTGCCCGCTGTCGCTAGCCCAGGAGATCTTACACTCTACACTCAGTGGAAGGAACTCCTTGATAGTGAAGATTCAACTATTCCAAGCCCCAGCGCAAGCAGACCTAGGCAGAGACGAGAAAGAGTATGAGCAACATAAGCAAACGTGGACATTGTGCACCAACCGCTCGTGGGTGAGCAGCTACCGCGACGCGTGAAAACTTATGCCTGCGGCAGATAGAACAAGGTAGCGCGCAGGATTAGTTGTGAAGAATCTGCCTTCTGATAATTTATATAGGTGCCTCACCCTTTCGAGTGCCGACTCGTTCGTCTGATGTCTATTAAACGAGGACCTTCAGACTTGTGGTGACAGCAGCCTGGTCTCAACGTCTGCAACGTCTGAACGGTTGCCAGCAGCATCATCGTAAGAAGTTGGACAATGCTTTGTGGGCCCGGCCGTGCCTGGAACGTGTCCAATCGGCTATCGTCTACCTGTGCGTTGTCCATAAGATCTATCGCCGGGCTGCGTGCTGTTCAAATATAATCTGCAGGCATGCGCCAAGATGCTCGACGCGGAAAGCTGCTTGTTTCTTTTAGCATTCGTGCAAAGCTACCCGCAGAAGCAATACGGGTGACGGGGTGTGTGCCATTTCCTCATGAAAGCAAAAGATCTAGAATTTATTGAATTTTGAATCAACTGCCTTCCGGGATTTCCTCATCTGTCGATTCCATTCTAGCAGTTTCTGTGTCCAGCTTTCTGGGTGCATGGTACTTGCATTGCTTTCATAAGCGGTCACAGCAAGTCTTCCCCAAAATTACTGCAGTCCAGTTCATTCCCGAGCCCACTCTCACAGATTTCGAGAGGCTGTGCAAGGGTGTCACATACCTGGGCAAGAGCCCAATACCAAGGTTCTTGGCCCATCTCGCGATGCATCGAGACGGCCTTCTATAGCGGAAAGCTCCAGACGGGCAATTCCACACCTGCTGACGTCCATTCAGCCGCTCTTCTCAGACACGTGTGGAAGTAAGTTGGTAATTTATGGCTTTTATGCCACAACAGCTGCACATCAGAGCCCCCCACTAACGAGGGCGCCCCCCAGAATGAGAGCCTATCAAAAAGTCGGGTTCCACAGAATAAGAATCATAGTTTGAGATGATTTGAGATGGGAGAGCCTCAGACTCTTTAGTTTTGGGACTTCACATTCAGCCATCTTAAACCTAAACCGTATTATCTTTAGGGTCTGGAAAGTATTGGCGTCAATCCTAAAGTTCGTTTGGCCAAAAAAGGCTTCTCTCTTTAAAGCATTCTTTGACCCCTACTAATGTCTCTCTGATGCTCAGAAATGCTTTAAATCTAGGGGATTTAACTAATGATGAGCTCGGACTACTCATTGACACGTATCAATGCCCAGGACCCACTTGCATGATTCAACATTTGATACCGTGATGGATTCGCGTGTGTTCTCGATATGCCCTCAGATCTTTGTCCTGCACAAGGCCGCAATGTGTGCAATTTGGGGTGCTTCAAGAAGCTCATGGTTTCACAGGTATGCTACGTAACAGAGGGCGTGCGTTGCGGAGCGTGATAGAGCTTCTACCGGCGCATAGCGCAGTATGACATCAAAGAAGTTGTGTGGTCTCTTCTGACTTTCGCTGTCAGACCACATGCGACGGTGGCGGCCAGCTAGGACTTGCCATCCCGCTGAATCCCACTCAAGGCCCCTTAATCTGCGCAGTTCAAGCTTCAAGTCCCACAGTCCCAAGATTCCCAAGACCACTGTTAGCTCATCTTAGCTCAGCCTCCAAGGTGGCAGCAAGCTGCGGCATCACAGACAAGACCTTCGAGTTTTGCAAGACACATGGCCATGCTTCTGTCGTGGCCATGGCGAAAGCTACACCTCCCCACCCAGGCAGAGAGAGGATCACATGAGCTACAGAAGCGGATGTGGATAGCCTTTGTATTCAGTGTTAGCTGGTGGAGGCAGTTGGCCGACTGCCATGAAGTGCATGCGTCTCAACACGAATCATGATTCCTGCTTCTTCAAGCCCAACAGATCCAACCGTAAAGCCCGGAGCTAGTTGGGCGCTTGCGTGAGTGACTGCTTCGCAAACAAGCCAAGTATGCATGGTCTGGCTTTTTGTAACTTCACAATGTGCCAATGGCTGCAGGTGTCCCATACGTGTTGGTGAACGGTGTCGTTCTGTCTGAGACCACAGATTTGCTGAGCAAGGTTTGCAAGGCTTATGCAGGACCTGAGCTGTTGCATCCCGTGTGCTTCTGAAAGGCTCAGTTACAGTTGAATCTTGACAAGTTTGTTTGAGTAGCAGACTGACTGATGACAGAGCTGGCAGGAGAGAAGCCTGCTGGCTGCCTGACAGCACAACCAACCCTGCACATGTGATTGGTGCTGGCTGCTGCACACACCGCCGGGTCTACAGACAGATACCAAAGCCGGAAGGGCTCCAGCAAAGCACCAGGCCAAAAGGCAGAGAGAAAATGCAGCCTCTCAGCCTTTATGTACACTGGGACTCGACCTCAGCGGCCTCAAAGGAATATGATGAGCATAGGAGAGTGCATGTTTTTGACTATAGTGTGGATAAGCCGGACAAGTCGACCTCAGAATCTAGGAAACTGTTCACAGCGTGAAGATGACCGAGAAGAGTGCTCACCTCCCCAAGTTCCAGCATCACTGAATCATGTTTCATCACCACAGGTCAGATCCTGGGCCCTCGGGCACCTGACAGGTTTAGAACCCTCCTCTGGCCATTTCCACACGGGCGTCTCACCTGATTAGCTAACAGCGGCAAAAGGCAGATCTGCGCAAGCCAAGCCGAGTGCGTGCAATTAGAATTTGCTTGCAGTCTGGATCAACTCCACTCGCTTGATTCTGAGACCTAAGCCCCCACTGAACTTCCCTTATGGAAAAGAGGGAGAGTTATATACGGTTATGTCTGTTTGCTTCACGGCCTATTGTACCATGCAATTTGCATCAGCTGCTTGATGAATACCATCAGCCTGGAAAATTAACTGAAGAATCCAGTTCACCGCCGGAAGCTTCATCCAGACTGACGGGGTGGATCGCTGGACCGAGGATCCATACCATCCGACGGGTGAAGCGGCCTGGAACAAGGAGCTGGAAAGGCGCCGCAACTGCCTTTTGAGTGTATTTCTGAGCTGGAGATTGATCTGCTTCAAAGGCTAAGTCATTTCAGGTCGGTTCAGAACATTCGAGGACAGAGCGAGAAAGAGAGAGAGAGAGCAAGCTGTGGGCCAAGCTTCCTGAATCTGCATTCCATACTTGCTGGTGCCGACCTGGAGTGACCGCGCATCTAGGGCTCGGGGCAGTGCCCCGGCTCGTCCGTAGGGGCGAGCTTAGCCCGTAAAGAAAGAAAGAAACAAGCAGTGGGCTGTTCCCCCATTCCCTCGGGGGTGGACGAGTGGCTGCGAGCAGAGGCTGCGCAAGTCCCGTTCGTCTGGTCCACCGCAGAGGCCCCAAGTACTCCCCATACTGATTCTGATTCTCCATATACTCTATTTACAGAACTGCTTGCTTTGCTTAACGGGCCTGCTCTTCTCCTGCCGGCCTTAAGGCTGCCCGTAACGTTCTGGTTAAAATCGGTTCCGGTGTGAAACTATGCCCAGTTCAGGCTTCGTTTCAGAAGAGTAGATAAAGACGACGACAAACAAGCCACAAACAACAGTTTATATATACGTAGCCTCTGGAAACAGTATTGCCCCGGCTCCAGCTCCTGAGGGCTGAGTTCAGAAAAGCCGGCTCCTTCTTTGCTCTCTCCCTCCAAGACGCCCAGCTGGTTCAGGCAGTGCTTGCGCAGCGGTTGCCCTGCAGGTCGGCAAGGTGGTGCTGGCAGTACTCCGGCAGCGGTTCACGAGGTGGACCGAACTCTGGGGCAGTAGTGAAGAGGGCCCCGGGCAAGAAGGCACGTAGTTCTGCAACCAGTTTGCTCGCCCAAGGCTGGCACCGCTTCGTAGTGGGGGATTCCTATGGCTGCGATGCGAAGGGGCAACAGTCCGGCAGGTGTCAAGGGTTTAAGGCCTAGCCTCGGCTGAATTTGCCGTCGCCACGTGGGCTCAAGACAGGCCATGGAAGAGGGGCCGCCCCTCCGCGGGGATTAGAGCTACAGGAGGAGGTTATTATGCGGATCCCGAGATAAGCTTTTGACAAGAGCGCGTCGCTGTTCTTAGGTAGATTTTTTCCGAGTGAGATCGCACTTTTTTACGACCTCCTCTCGGAGAATCCGATTCCAAAGGAAAGTGTTGAAGGTGAAGGATAAATTTGACCTCTGATGACCTCTGGCTTCCTATGTAGCTTCCTGGCAGATATTGGGACGCGACTTTTGTAACTTCGGGAAGTATTCTGGCAATGCTCTTCCAACTTTTCATTGGGGACTTCCAAGAGCTCGGAGAACTTACATAAATGCCACGGCCGCAAAAGCTGCTGAAAATGCGCAGAGACAACAATCTGGAGTGGCTGAGAAGAATAAGTATCTTTGTTGGAAAAGCTGCAGAAGTTGCGGGGGTACCGCGGGCTGCGCAAAAGACGAGGACAGCAGAAGCAGCAAAAATGGAGGCTGAAAACAAGTGGAAAAAAACGGCTCCCGTATGTGAAAAACAGGTGGCAGAGAAGGAATATTTGATGTCCAGAATTTGGGTACCAATTGGAGACCAGGGAGCCAAAGCAAGCGACAAATTGCACAAACATTGGGAGAACTGCAATTGGCACCAAAGAAGACAACTGGAGAAGAGGGCCTGACGATGTTTATGAGAAATCAAGCAAGATATGGTCATGCTGAAATAGCCAACGTGGTCGAACTGGCTGCCCGACTACAAGGAGCAGACGTTGGGATCAAAGAGGGGTCTGCGTACAAAGTGGTCGAGGAGTTCCTTCATCGCCATGGAAAATGAGGAAGCTGCCGAGGGACGGAAGTGAGTGGAGATCGCAGGGAAGCGTGTAATAGTACAATCATAGGCGTGAGCACTAGGAGTGAGCATGTGACAAAGGCGCGCCGTTGAGTATGGGTTAGCCAATTTTCATAGGAGCACCGAAGATGTGAGGTAAGAGGAGAAGTCAGTGATGAGCGTTTTCGGATTCAGAATTTGGCATGCGCCCCAGTAATCCCGGGACAAATGACCAGATAAGAACAACGAACCATGCAAACAAATTCGCCCACCTTCCGCGCAAGGACTGTTGGTTGTCAGATGAGGCGGCTTTCCCAGCGGTTGTCCACAAGGTAAGGAATTTGGGAAGAAGAGAGCGTGTAATTCAGGCACAATTTCGATGGAGGAACCATGCAACACAAGGGGGTGCGTCGTCCTGAAATCAAAGGTATGTTTTGTGAAGGCGAGGTGGAACATACCAACTCGATGAGAATTTGAGAGCAGTGCAAGCAAACAATGTACATTCTCAGGGCAACGAAAGATGGAGCAGAGGAGCGAGGTGGCAGTTAAGCGAGGATGTGGTGGCAATGAAGCGCTGTTACTGTCGTCAAATCCGGATTCCGGATCTCCTAACTAGCAAAACAGGGCTTTGAGGTGTGAGGGTTTTGCAATAGAATCAATGTTCTCCAGGTAGGAAGGCCGCAAGGACAGACGGAACGAGGAGAAGGGGACGGGGCGGATGCGCAATCACTGTCCTTCGCAATCCTTTGTCGTGTCTTTCTGGTCCAATTGTACAAGGATGGAAAGTATTTATTTTCCAGTACCACTGGAGCGTGCAAACACCGGAAGGGCGCAGATGGGGAGACGTCGGAACCACAAGTACTAGCCGGTGGACCTCTCTGCTTCGTTCTTGCTTTGCTTGAAGCCTGTGCTACTTTGGGCACGGGATTTGACATGATCCCAGTTTTTGCCAAGGCAGAAGAAGACGGAGTGCACAGCTAAGCAGTTCCTCTGATAGTCGCTTTGCTGTTGTGGGCCTTAGCCTTTTGCGGAAGTACAGTTCTTGGCAATGAGCCTTTGGGAAAAGAATCGGGAAGAGGACTAACGGCGAGACCATGACGGTAGAGGACACGGAACAAGTGGCTGCGCACGAGCGGGAAGAGCAGGACCTCAGCGATGGGGAGCATTATGACGCCCTGCGCACCACCGCCATGGACATCGCAGGGGGGCTGATGGAAGAAGGAGTCTGCGCAGAAGCCCGGAGACCCTTGAAGAGGAATCCACGACGGAAGTATGTGGAAACGAAGGTGGCGAACCCCGATATGATGATCACTAGAGCCTGAGTGAGGCCGAGCAACGAGAACAGCTGAGCTAATACGGTGTGGCACGCCACAGAACCAAGGCAATGCAAATTGCAGTTAGACCAAAAGTAGAGTACAGAACCAAAGACAAGCCAATTGAATGTTAATATTAATGTTAGTTCATGTTAATTCGAACATCGCTAATGTAGCTGAGGAGATGAATTGCTGGTGTATGTACCATAGTTTTGCACACCGGTCATGGCTTGTTTTGTCTTGAGTGCCTAGGGCTAGGGAATCTACTCCAACCTTGTTAGGATTCATGTCATGCTTGTAGAGCCATCGTTTACATTTCGATTGTGCAACTAGAACCTTCCGCGTAACTGTTCTGTTTGTTTGGATTGCTTGGCCACTTTGTTTGTGCAATTGCTCTGCCCTTTGGTCGTGTTTCCCAAAGGCGGCCCGTAAGGAACGAACGTGTCACGACAACCCTTCATAACATTCATAACCGCACACAACCGGGAGGCCTTACAGCCGTTGGAACTCTCGCCACTCCCGTAACGCAAGGCAGGCAGAGCGAGACAGAGAGAGAGAGCTCTCCGTAGCCATTTTGGCTCAAGTCTGCTGCCGCCTCCCTCGCGGGGGCTTTTGGGTGACAGCCCCTCCGCGGGTACTGGGTGGTTACCTGGTCCCTTGGAAAGTGGACGTTCATCTCAGAGGGGCGGGCTTGGGCAACATACCGTTGCCATTTCAGATCAAGTCGGGGAACACAAGACGCCCCCTGCGGCAGCCAACTTACTGGGAGAAGAGATTTTCTTTTTAGTGGGTGATAAGGGTTCCCGGATGACTGAGTGATTTCCTTGAACCTCTGGTGAGGGATGAGGCCCCTGCCGTGGGAGATTGTGAACCCGATCATAGTGACGTAGTGAGCTACTTGAACCTAAAGCTTGGGAAAGGGTTTGACTTCGATCTCTGGTCACCTAGGTTACCAGGCTTCGGGAACAGGACTTGCGATTAGGAAAGGGAAGAGAACCTCAGCCATGGCAACTCGCGCCAGCTGTACACCACATAGTGTGGGAACCGGACAAGGAGCAGAGAGGGAAGAAGGACAGAACTTGGAAAGGCCATCATCCTCCAGCGCGAGGCCTGACAGAGAGGAAAGTGTATGTTTGGTCTGCGCACTGGGAACCAAAGGCAGCCACGCGTATCAGCGAGAATGCAAGCGTTATGTTGCGGGAGCGACCCTGGAACAGATGAGAAAAGCTTCACGTGGAGGGCGCCAAGGCCACCACCGCCTCCTTCTGGAATTAGCGCTACAAAGGCAAGATGCAGAACAGGAAAGGCAGTCGGAGCAAGAGAGAACGAGGCCCTTTCGAAGGGAAACTACATCGACATCGAGCAGCAGGAGTGGAACGGGAAGCCCATCGCCGCGGAGACAGACAGGAAAAAGGAAAAGGGACCAGCGACGATCGATGCAGAGGAAGCCGGAGCAACAAGAAAAAGAGGAAAAGATCCTGCCGGCAGTCCCCATGACGGGGAAAAAGAAAGAGCATGGTGAGCAGCTGGTTACAAAGGATCAGGAAGAGTCTCCGGATATGGTGGATGAGATCCTGGGGAGAAGAAGAAATACAAGACAACAAGGAAAGGAGACGCAGAAAGAGGAAGAAAGTGGTGACAACAAGTACAACCCGAGTGGGAACGCAAAGCAAAAGTGCGAGACGGCAACTGCAGACAGGGAAAGGAAAAAGAGGGTACCGCCACCACCCAGCGCAAGGGTGGACGAAAGCAAGATAGATGAAGAAGCGGTAGCCAAACTGGAAAAAACCAGGTTAGAAAGACTCAGGGAGGAGGCTGACAAGAAGGAGGAAAACAAGGACGACCTGGAAATCGCGAAGCCGAAAAAAGAGGAAGAAGAGAGGATGCCAGAACAGCCATTGACCCCCCTGCTGCCCAGGGAAGAATCGCCGATAGGCGATCGCAGTACTACGGAGGAAATGGAAGACGACAAGGCAGAGCAATGTGCAGCAGAGGAACGAGATGCCCGACAAACGCCACCCTCTCAAGCCTGGCACAGGAATACCAGGCCCGCCGAGCCCAAGATCCCGAAGCAGTGGAAATTGGAAGAACCAAAGCCACGACTGGAAGGAGAACAAGCACGGATCAGACTCGATCAGCTTGCGTATCTGGCGATGTGGATGAAAGAGGATGACGAAACAAGATATTTCTGGGAAGGCAGACAACCTGACCAGGAAGCAGAGATCGCAAGGCTGGCAAGGGAAATGCAAAAGACGGATCAGCAGCTGGGACAAGGTGCTACAGCGCAATGTATAGCGAGCAAGCTGAGAGAGTGGGGATATGAGGAACCTCTGGGAGCACCATCGCAAGAAACGGCGCCTGAGACAAAAAAAGGAGAAGTTCACCGCTATCATTGAGAGAAGCGATACCAACTGAGACCAACATGGACATGTTTTCAATTGACTGATAGAGATACCGCTCCACACCGTGACAAGTGTATGAAAGAAAGGGGAATTCGGCATGACGCCATGATCCCAAAGCAAAAGCCTGAGGGAGAATGGCACACTGAGACAACTACCGTGACCATGCAAAATTCGCGGACCTGCAGCATAGAAGGGGAAGACGGTTATGGTTGAAGCTAGGGGTTCGAATTGGGAAGGTTGCTGTGATGCAGGGGCGGGAAATTCGAGGCCGAAGACGGCAACGTACAATTGATGCATAAATCTCAGCGAAAGCCAATCAAGGAAGTAGGGAAAGGTAGAAAGAAATTCAAGGCAAAACTGCAAAGGCAGGAATTAAGGTTGCAGTGAGGTAGGAAATTCGAGGCACAGACAGGAAGGTATCAACAGGTGTGCAGTGTAAAGAAGGCAGATGATGCCATATGTAAATAGTGGCGTTTCAGAACATTGAGCAGCAGTGAGATGCAAGGGACAGATGGAGGACAGTGAAGTTTGACCAGGGTCTAGGGAATTCACCTCCTTCTGTCAACCTTTCCTTGGCTGCGATTTCTCCCCGACCATTTTCCACTGGGAAACGAGACGTACACCGGATAAGGGGGGGTAGAAGAGGGTAGAAGAAGATTGGTCAATCCGGTGAATACGTACCTCGTCTCAGACCGTGACAGCGGACAGCTGGGCTGGAGGTTCGCCTCCGCAGTACCCTCGGGTACTGCATAGCCTTTAGAAGAAGAAGAGAGACAGAGCGAGAGACGAAGAAAAACACATGAAACAAAAAAACGCGTTCACCCCAAGCATTCCGGGAAGATGAGGACACTGGTGAGACGTGCATATACACACATTAAGTTTCATTAAGTTGCAGAGCGACTTGAATTAGTGTTTGAGGACAGAAATTAGACGGGGAGAACACGTTGAAATGTGTTTTACACATGGATTGAGTACGGACAATGTCCAAGCCGCAAGCAGAGCAAAGTATAGCAAGGTCAGAGGGGGGGTATATGGTTGTGAGGTGTACTCTGCTTTGGTTTTGTTCACCATTCCGGTCCTCTCCAACCCAACTTGGCCAAAGTGAACATTGTATGCTGCGGGGGTGCCATGCCTGCGCAAACGCCATCACAAAGCCCATAATTAATTGAATACCCCAAGTCCAACAAAGCATAGCAGCTTCGAAGCAAAGGGATTCGGCTTAAGATGGTTGCCTGGGGGGAACATGTGCTGAGGCAGGACTGGGCCCGTGCAAGCAAGTAGTGCGCATGCCAACACTTTGGACCCTTGACCTCCTGGATTGCTGTTTGCTGTATCATGAGCACATATTTCCGAGCTGTCAGGAGAGGGCTGAAGTCTGAAATCGGCGAAGGCAAAGTTTTCGAAGAGCTGTTGAGGCGCCAACCCGACCAATGTCATTTGAGCCTGTTCCGAACCGCCCTCCCGAGCAGGAAGCATGGAGACGCCAAAATGGACGTGCCGACCCCGGCGTATGCACAGCACCTTCAGTAGCGCACATTTGGGCATGAGTAGTTGTGGTGGTTGTTGTCATCGTCATCGTCGTCGTTGTGATTGTTGTTGTTGTTGCTGGTGCTGGTGCTGGTGCTGGTGCTGGTGCTGGTGCTGGTGGCGGCGGCGGCGGCGACGGTGGTGGTGGTGGTGCTGGTGGCGGCGGTGGCGGTGGCGGTGGTGTTGGTGTTGTACAGTATGGTGTTGTTGTTGTTGTTGGTGGTGGTGGTGGTGTTGCTGTTGTTGCTGTTGTTGCTGCTGTTGCTGTTGCTGTTGTTGTTGTTGTGCTGGTGATGGCGGTGGTGATGGCGGTGGTGATGGCGGTGCCGGTGCCGGTGCCGGTGCCGGTGCCGGTGCCGGTGGCGGTGGCGGTGGTGGTGGTGGTGGTGGTCGTCTTTGTTGTGTTTGTTGTCTTTGTTGTTGTTGTCGTTGTCGGTGTGGTTGTGGTTGTCGTTGTGGTT
>CAJNIZ010003669.1:6789-25383 GCA_905231905.1 Symbiodinium pilosum | reverse complement strand
TTCATCAGTTCTTCATCCAGGATTTATTGATCACTGTACCTGTTTGCAGGGTTTTATTTCGTGTATGTTGTTGGCTGTGGTGGAGAGGTGAACCCACGAAATCTTATATCAGCAGATTATCAGTTCGGGGGTGAGGCCGACAGGATTCGTTTTAGCGCGCTGGGCAGCCTCCCGCTTTGATATTGGGGCAGTTTCGACGAAAACGACAAAGTCTGAACCTCCCGCTGTGATAATGGGAGGCGAGGGCTGGCGACAATAAAGATGACAAGGACTACAAAATCTGAGCCTGCCGCTGTGATAGTGGGAGATGAAGGCTGGCGATGACGGCGTTTGAGGAGCCATGCCAAAATCATAGGGTTGCGGGTCAGGCCCGATGGATTTTATTTCGGGCATCCGTTTCGCGTCAAAGCCCCATGGCCATGTAAAGTCATGTAAGAGGCCCAAAGCCCCAACCCGTTTGACATGTTTTCTCAATGGACCTTCCTGCACCCAGGATTTGTCCGGATAAGATTCTGGAAGTTTCCACCCTAGATGTTTACGTGCTGCGGTCAGATCCTAATTTGAATCGCAATCTCTTTTGCAGCCTTTCTTCGTCGCCACACCCATGACTTTGCCTGGGGCTCCTAGTCGTGTTGTTAATGCTTTTCTCTCGATGGTTTTCTGGCACATGGAATTCCACATGCAAACCCTTGAATTCTGAACCACACAAATACACATCGCTAGGCGTAACGTTCTGGATAACCCGCCCATGTATGTCCCACCCCCCCCCTTATAATCTGGGGATCAAGTTAAGTCTTATTGGCTCCTGCAACCTGAGCTTCGCGAATTCATTCTATGCACCACAGTGCACCGCAACCAATGTCCCAAAGATAATGTTGCATGTCCCGTAATTCCTTACGTGCCTTTCTGTGGGGGACATGTCGCACTTCGAAAAGACCAGTTCTATCTATCCAAAGTAATTATAGTGGTAAATCCTACGTCGCAGACCTGAAACTTCTCTTCGCTTTCATCCTCCTAAAGCTTCCTTTACAAGGGAAGCACAAGAGGCCGTGGGACTAGCCAAGGTCTGGAAGAAGTTCAGGACTCCGAGGCCTTCCCGGCAAGCTGGGCTGGTTGCCAAATGCTTGGGGGTTGACTTGGCAGCGCATCTGGTGTGTTTTGCATAGTGCCTGTCTGTTGTACAGTTGCAAGGTGTTCCTCCAAGAGCCTGCGAAGTTGTGCTATAGTTCGGAGGGCGGTTGCTGTGAAAGACGCTATGCAAGGTGACACTGCTCTTTGCAGCTGCCCCGTCATTGCTTTTGTCTTGGTTTACTCCGCTCTGCCTGTTCCATCTCTGAGAGGGTTGCGTTCACTTAGGCGTCCCTGCAGCCCTTTCCGTCTTGCCCGGCAGAAGTGTCAGTTCAATCTAGCAATCTCCCCCCCCGCCCCCCTTGTCATCCACAGGATGACAGGCCGAGCTCTTCAACAAGTTGTACCGCCCTTGCTACTGTCATCGCTGTCCATCCCAGCACTTGCCGCGTTTCCTCCTCGCTTCACAGCCCAACCTTGCATGCTGCCGGCCCCATTTCAGGTGTCGCTGCTTCCGATGCTTGCTTGCCGCAATGCTGTGCGTTAGCACCAAAGGTCTCTGCTGCTGGCATTTGCTCGCCCTGCAGCTTGGCTTGTGCTGTTTTTTCTTAGCCCACCCTGCAGCCTGTCACATCGTCTTAGGCATCAATTTTTGCAAATATAGGTCACCAGTAGCATAGGCTGCGCCGTGGGACAGTTTCATGTCAGACCATCTGGACTGGAACCGGAGATTTCACACGATCAGTTGAATCGAGTAGACTGGGTTTACAATCCATAGTTTGCTGGGCACGCTATGCTTAGTGAGCGTTCTTCCAGCGGTCCAAGGGTGCCGGAGTGGCCCCTCTCATAGCTCCTTCTCTGTGCGGCACGTGCGCTGGGCCATCATTGACCTCACGGTCCCGATGTGCTTTGCGGAGACTTTTGGTGCCTGATTCTCTGCATCCTTGTCTTTCCTGAAACTGAACCTTCCAAGGAGAGGGTCAATAAGATTTTCGAACACTCCAAAAGCCACCAAGCATAATGCTTTGGTAGGTTGGACTTTCGTGGCTTTTTCCAATGTGCCCTCTGGAATCCATGAATGATTCGTTTTCCGTGACGATGGAAGAGGCGCTCTTGAGCCGAAATTCCAGATCCGACGCCTTGCCGAGAATCCCTCCTGGTAGCAGAGACGTCTGGGGCTTGCGGCGTGCCAGTAGCGGTTTTGAAGAGGGCGCAGGCCTCGAAGCACCTTCAACCGGTGCAGAGACCCCTGGTTTGGGCCACCTTCCTGGGACCTTCCTCCATCCTCAGGCAGAAAAGCTTCGCCAAGACTTGGAGCGAGAGCAGGGCATCGAGGCTTTTGTTGGAGGGAGTGCGTTGTCAGGTTGAATTTGACTGCTCGCAGGGAAGGATGATGGAAGTAGGTCTCCGGTTGAGTTTCAGGACAGGAAGGTCCAGCTGATTGAAAGCACAGCTGTCAACAATTCTTGTTGTCTTGCCGAATGGCAACAAACGTGCATGGGCAAGGCATTCGCTGGCCATCTAAGGAGGTTGAGAGAACGACGGCGGAAGGTAGCCATCACCTGTCTGTTTAGCCCCTTGAGATAGAATCTTTGAACGGAGCCTTGCTGAACTTGCACATCTCATGAAGTGAAACGCTGCTACGCCGCGCGGTTCCACTCAGTGCTAAGGATATCTGAAGTAGCCGGAAGCAAGTGGAGAAGCTGTGAGTTCTTCCATGTGGCGTTCCCAAGTCTCCAGGGCGCTCTCCGGCATCGTCTGGCTGTCCTGGAGGCACGACCGGTATTGGGTTACGAGGGTTTTCCGCCAGTCCTCCAGTCGTCTAAGCTTGCGGTCGGCCTCAGGAAGTCAAGAGCCAAGGAGGATTTTCGAGGAGTGGGGTCGAGACAGGAGGGTTGATCTGAGTTGCCCCGCACTTGAGTATCAGCAACGTGCAGCTCGTACAGCAAAACCAACAGCCTTGAAGCATCTTGAAGCTATGCAGACAGGGCTCAGGCGGAGCATGCGTGAACCGAGCGGGGAAAAACTCTTGAAGGATTTGATGTGCAGCTTCAATTCGACAAAACAAACCGTACCAAGCACACCCTGAGCCCTCAACAGCGTGCTTCGGTTGGCAAATGAATAGTTTTTAGCTTGACTTACAGGTGGCGAAGGTGGCACTGAAGAAACTATGGAATTACATTAATTCAAAGGGTTGTTCATGTTTCGTTTGATCACGAGGCAGAGATCCAGGATTGCAGGGACGAGGAGCACTGGCCTTAGGACCTGACGCAGTGGAGAAACCCACAGCTCTGAAACTTGATGACTACACGCACTGTGTAGGTTCTGTTCTCAGGCAGACGATTCGTGCTGGTTCCATCCAGCGGAGTCGCTCTCTGAGCCACGAGGCGCTGCACCAGGCAGGACCAAGCAGTGGGGAGCCTTCATGCAATCTTGATGCCACCCCTGCTACAAGGCTGAGCACCTTCAAAGCGAGCTGAATTCGCTCTGTCGGGGCCTAACTGACTTTCACGAGCTTCGTTCATCGCAAGACAGGTTGAGTGCTCTTGTCACGCGCAGGCATTGGATTTGTAGCATTCCAAGACGGCGCTTGAACCAGGACGCCCAAAATTGCAATGGCTACGGCACGGCCGGGCCTTGCTGGCTGAAAGCAGCGCACTGGGCAAGGAACTATGCCCTCCACTCACCTCTGCAGCTACACATTGCACGTCAATTCTTTGCCACCACCTCTTGTACTGTCTAAGACTGGTGGTCAGACTATCCCGCAGCACACGGAAAGAAACATCTTGCTAAGGATGAGAAATGCTGAGAAACCTCCATGACTGACCAATGAGGACTTAAGGCTTAACTTCGCACCTACAGCCCAAAAGTTCTGCAATCTTCTGCGCCCATCGCGCCGTTGGAGCTAGGAGCGCTTGCATCAGTGCAGCCAACGTAGCTAGAAGTACCTGGAAACCACAAGAGAAGGGGAGTGGGAGGGGCTTATCGGGCTTGCATAGTACAAGGCGAAACTGTGTCAGCTTTCGAGAAGTTCCAGCCTAGTAGGTTGCTCAACCCGGACCTTGACATGCGCCATGGGCAGCTGTTGAATTCAATTTGGGATAACGCTTTGCGACAGGAGTCCTCGCAACGTGCGCTCGCAGGTCCAAATTCTTGCACATGCATAAATCCTTTGAGCAGAAGCCGCTTTTCAAAAGCACTGCGCAACGATAATCAGAGATCCAGCTCCCTTTGGCCAAGGTCAGCGGGTGGAAGCGTACCAGAGTGAAAACAGACAGTTGCAGGCCCCTTGTTTCTTGCATTTTCTTGCGACATGATGCCTTGAACACATGTTATTAAAGCTTGACTTTAGATTTGACTTGCTACAGACCTCCTCGTGATCAGACACAGGCACGAATTCCATTTGGTGCTCATTTAGATGTGTGCATTGCTTACTGGCATTACTTGTTTGCAGTCAGAGTTTTCTCGCTTCTGGACAGCTGCACATATCAGCAATGCGTGTGGTCGTGAATCTTTAACGCATGACTTTGCCAGCCAAACTCCCTAGGTCCATCACGTCATTCTGCTAGAGAGAATCACGAAAGCAAGTCCTGTGTGGACTCAGCTGGAGTTTAGGTTTACCACAGAAACTTCGGTGGATCGGGGACGTAAGCGGGCCGACGTCTGTGAAACTTCAATCTTTTCAGGTGCATCTGACAGGGCGGGGCCCCCGCCCCCCTTCAGATGGTCATTTTCCAAGAAAAAACTGTGGAGGTGCTAGCTTGAGATGCATTGGATTAAATTGAAGGCATCACATGCAATGATTTGAAGGTATATAATGCAGCGATGACCTGAGAAACATAGGCTAGCAGTGTTTGGCATCAACATTGTCTGCGGCAGTTTGCATTGGAGACGCTTCACGGTACACGGAACCAGAAATGCCCAAGTCATAAAGTATGACTATGACCATATCGAACTTCAAGGTATGAAGGGATATAAAACAGTGAGTGCCCAGTCATTTTACCTAGTTATGACCATTCCCGAATATGATGCTACAAAGATCTACAAAGAACCACCAAAGGCCAAAACGTACTTAGCTATGAATATTCCGGAATTTCAGGATACAAGGAACCAGAAGGGGCCAACTCGTAATGCTTTGCTGCTTGTATGACTATTCCGACTATTCCCAAAATTTGAGCTTACGCATGGCAAGGAAAGAGGAGAGGCCAAGAGGGTGGCAGGAGCCAGGAAGGGCCAAATGATCATACTCAACTATGACTATTCCTGAAGTTCGGGGCACAAGGAACCAGAGAAGGCCAAATCATAATACTTAGCCATGACTATGACCATTCCCAAGTTTCAGGCTACAAGGAACCAGACAAGGCCAAATCATAATACTTTTCAGCGGCCATATGGATCTGCAACTCAAGCGTCCTGCAAGAATGAAGAAGGAACTGTGAGACAAAGTAGCGTTCTGCCTGAGATACTTCCTGCACGTAGGCAGATTCTCTCAAGTTGCTGTCCCTCACTGTGAAAGAGGTGAAAAATCACAAAACTGATCCGATTGTACACTGTGTATCTGCTCCTTGGGCTCACCCGTCGCCAACAAGCCAAAATAGCTCCACGAGAAAGGTGACTGCGTGCCATGACTAGCTCTGCAGAGCCCCTCAGTGTGGCAATAGTGACTGCCAGTTCTGCAGGTGTAATATGCGGGAAGGACCAGTGTTTGAGATCTCCAACAGTTAGCCTCACCTCTCGCTGTGAGGAAATATGGGCCAGCAGTCAGAGCACCCGTAGTAAGGCAAAAAGAACCCCATCGGGGAGCCCAGACCCGATGGCAGCGGTATGTGTGGCTCGTCTCCGGTATTCGTCGCCGAAAAGCTAGTCCGCGAAAGGACTGCTCAGCGCACCCGGCTCACCACTAGGAGGTTCCTGAAATCACATACCATTGCTGTGAGGGATCGATGAACTACAAAACAGTCATCGCTCGAGCCAGAGCCTAATCATAATACTTAGCTATTATTATTATTCCGAAAATTTCAAGGTACAAAGAACCAGAAAAGACCCGGTCAGAGTAGCTAGCTGGGCCTATTTTCCCGACGATGAGGCTACAAGAATCACAAGGGGCCAAATCATTGTACTTGGCTATGACCACTACGTAATTTCAAGGTATAAGGCACCAGAAAGGACTCAGACATTTCATTGTGAGCAAGGAAACAAAGGCCTCCTATGGTACCATGACACGCTTATGCGTTAGGCTTTAGGGTACCGGTTATAACCCAATTATATGCTTGTGACCGGGAGCTTTCCAAGAGCAACTCTCCACGAGCACCAATGCCAGAGTATTCCAAGAGTCCTCCAACACCACCGTTCCAAGAGCACCATTCCAAGAGACCATACCAAGGGCCCTCGAACACGACCATTCCAAAAGCACCATTTCAAGAGACCATAGCAAGAGCCCTCCAACGCCACCCATTCAACATGTCCAGTGCTCTCCAACACCACTGCAAAGCACTCCAAGAGCAGAGCCCGCCGCAGAATTCATTTAATGGCCTGGGTTGTCACAAAAATGTTCTGCATGCTTAGTGTTTCACTTTCCAGCTTGAGCCTCGTCACGCAAGACCCCTGCTCGCAGACAACTGGCTGACCATGCGTTTAATTTAAAGCTGCTTGCAGTTGCTGCCCTGCAGTGGGGTGCGAGCTTTCGTTCAGCCCTCTCAAGTGGAAGAACGTGACGTCCACAATCAGATGTGCTGGAGGGGGCGCACAGGCATGGTGTAGGGAATCAAGCTTCGCACTAGGCTGGGTGGCATGCAGGCCACTAACTCCAGATTGCTTGAAAACAGTTGCTGGGGAAGCAGGCATCAAGGCAATACAGAAGATATCTTGTAAAGTCCAACATTCAGACTTCGTCTGCCTCATGCACTTGCGCCAACTGAGATTGAGGGGAACCGATGAAGAGCGCACAGATGTTTGGCCGCAGGGAGGTTGGGCCTCTGGCCAGGAAGAGCTCTCGCTGGTGGAAGCACGTGAGGCAGATCTGGCAGTTGAGCTATGGCAAATGCGCGGGTCCCAACTGCAAGCGCTCCAGAGTCCAGGGTTTGAATGCTTGCCTAAGGAGATGTCTAAGTGCTTCCATGCTGACTTGGTGGGACTTTGCTTCTTGTAGTTTCGCAATGGGAGTCTTTGAACATCGCACGGCATCCTCTTTGACCCCGTTCCTGAACATGTGAAGCTACAGCTACGGAGTGGCACCAGTCCACATGGCGCGGGAGTTGTAACAGTAAAGGTTGGGAGCCGGCAAGCCAAGCTAAGTTGGATGATCTTTTCTGCCATGCCACATACAATAATTAGTTGAGTTGCAGACTGAGGCGAGCAGGACTTGAAGGTCCATCGTCGCCGCCGGCGACGCTCAGGCAGATTTGCTACAGAGTTCTTAACGCGGATCCAGTCTGTTGAGGTGGCCGGAGTTGCAGAGTGTGCGAACTGTTGGATCAGGTACCAGTGATTATGCCTTGGCTTCCCCCGCCGCCCGGCCTGCAGATGGCAGCATGGGCTTCTGTAGAGGGTGAGCATTGTGCGACAATCTCTTCAAAAGTCCTCAAGTTGCCAAGCAACCATGGCACTTCATACTTACTTCTGATCTACAGATTGGCAGGCCCACATCAACATTCGCAGGAGCGAAAGCAATGCATGAATGCGCATGATAATTCTGCCAACGCGGGGAGCAAGGAGTGCTCCCAGCCAGCTTGTGCTACTATTCTATTCTGATGAGGCCGCTGCTGCAATTTGGAGGTCGAGTGAGAGGCCAACGTGCCCAATGTACAAAGAATCGGGGTCGTTCCCGTTAGGCGCGTGCTGGGAAGATTTGCATCTAGTCTAGATGCCTTAGGAACTGTGTTTCTTCCTGTCTGATGCTAAGGTCACACTATTCAAACTTCCGTCTACGCAGTTGCACTGTCACAATCTCTCGCAGACTTCTGGGCCCTGGTTGACGGGTATTTGTCTGAAACAAGCCAGTGACACAATATCTCAGCCCTTAGAGTCATGTAATGCACTGGCCATGCAAGATAAGTCTACACTCCATGCTCAAATCCATCTGGTTCCAGAGAAGCTCCAGCTCTCTCAGGCCTTGGGCCTCCTGAAGTGACACTCCATGTAACCTTTGATCAGCACTCGTCAAGCTGTTGAAGCTGAGTTTTCGGCTTTTCAGGTGCTGCATCTTCCCAAGCTCTAGCCGCAAAGTTTACCAAGTCCCCCCCATGGAGTTGCTGGCCTCATCTGTGAGGAGTGCATCCATCCAGGTGCCCGTGGCAGTGGAAAAAACTCTGAAGAACTCTAGAGACTTGCGCAGCAGTGTCCTCCATCAACAGCTGCGCGCTACTGCGGATTCCAAGAATTGCAGGTCGCACGGGCAAATGGATTTGCCAGCAAGTATTATGCTTATTCGGCTGCAAGGAAAAACAGTCGATCCAGAGACATTTCCTCAACAGTGCGGCACCCTGACTTCAAGATGCGCAGGTGATCATTTTCGATTGGGATGATACGCTCCTCTGCAGCTCAGCCATCAATGCGCAGCAATGGCGCCAAGATCAGGCGGGCTGAAGTTGGCTCAGGTTTCGTAAAGCACATAGGTCGTAAGCAGAAGATCCTGAACTTCAGGCAGCGTTCGCTTTCCGGATCTTCCTGGTCTCTTTGGAACTCGTGAGATGTTTGCAAAGCTGAGGCCTCCTTGGACCTCCGTGGGAACAGGCGCAAGCCATCCTCACACACGAAACCCTAGGCAACTAAAATAAATTCGAAACATCGCTGGCCTAGGTGCTTTCATCAGGGAACGTTAATGGGCTTTCCGAGCATGCAACCGTGTGAGATTTGTTGCTTTGACTGCTTGTAATCAGTTCCATGTGGAACACCGCTCTCCCGCCCCTAGTTGGAGCAGCTCGAGCAGATGGTCGAATCGATCCTGCCCCTGCCCAAGACTGCAAAAAATCCTGGCCGGGCACCAGATCTTCACAAAGCATGGCGGCTGACATTGGTCAAGGGTCGCAAGGATGTGGGTGTATGCGACGCCCGAGGCCTTTAATCTGACTGTGGAAAGCTTGCAGCCAGGGATCTGTGATTCAGATGGCCTTGTTCGTCTTGGAGGTGTCAGGAGGGCTGGCTAGTTTTGTTGGCATCTTGTTTTGCTGCGAAAGCTGCCGTTGCCATCAAAACTGGCTTCTGTATCTGCCTGTACGCATAGATCCCAGCAAAAGCTCCATGTGCGGCCTTGTCTATATTATACTGTACTTGTCTCCAGTATGCAGTTCCACATCCCCGTACTGTGGCAAGCGAGACTCGAAGCATGTAAGCAATAGGCAAAACACTCTTCATTTTGGAGTAGTCTTCGTGGGTTTTTCGGATTGATGTGGCTTGAACTGTAGCGCAGCGGTTGGGAAACGATGTAGTTCGATGATTTGGTTAGGGGGGCATTTTAGTGTTAATTGCAAAGCATGTCCAAAAACGGCAGTCCCCTTTTCATATCTTGGGCGAACAAGCATTTCGCTTGATATAGTAAGTGTCCAAAAACGATAGTGCTGTTCTAAAGACCCGTTTGGGAAGAAGGAGTATTGCCCACAAATCATGTACTCCGCCGCTGCAGAGCCATGAGGCTCACTGCCATGCACCTGGGGGAGACGGAGCTCCTGCCATGTTTGTTGCCAGGATCTCCTCCGCAGCTGTGTTGAGCTCCTGCAAAGGAATGATGCATTTATCCACTCCACGAATATGGCCGGATCCTATGACGAGAATCTAAAGTGGCGATATATGCCAAGACTCTTCTCATCATGAAATGTCAGTGCATGAAGGGAGCATCATGCTGCTCATGAGAATTTTGACGGACAATTATCCCCGGCACGAAGCTGGTTGGAAAAGCTAGATCAACCTTGTTTTTCGAGATTCTTCTCACTCACTCTCTGCCTCCCTCCCTTTGTGAAAACAACATCTCCGAACTGCATCTTTAGTGCTAGCAGTCAAGATGCCTTGCCAGAAAGAACTCTCTTGAGGTTGCAAGGTGCTTAAGCTCCTCAAAACACGTAAACCTCACGGGCACAGCGTCATAGTGCAAGAAATGCAAACAATGCTCAAAGCCATGCGCATCGCCAGATGATTGTGACCAACGGCAATGCTTCCTGGGTGCAGGCCCACAATAGTGCTGCTTCAGTCGTCTCAACTGTCTAATGTGGCTCCGCATAGAACAGCCGGGAGAATTGAGGTGTTGTTTACAATGTGGGTTATCTGCAAGACACCTGGAGTTCCCATGTTTTTGAGGGCCTTTTACACCCAAGCTTCGCCGGCAGGACAGTGCTCGCCGATTCCTGCCCAACTTGCAGCGCACGCTGAACCGTGTTACTGCAGAGATCTTAGCTGGACATTGGCTGCAGAAACAAGATGACCTGTTGCATGATGAGCTGCTTCGCAAGATAATGTGAGCAGACATAAGCAGACAGCATGTTCACACGGACAAGCCCTTGATTGCTCATGCTACGTTTGCACAGCTTCTCAGGTCATGTCTGCCAGGGCTCTCTATGAGCACTCCTTCCCCGGCGATCCTTTCGCATGGAAACGTCAGGCTTTCAAGGAGGCAAGCTGTCCTAGCATGAATGGTCCGATCTTCAGTTCACGAGCTGCATGCGGTTTGATCACGAACGAAGTGTGATTCTAAAACATTGCACGGCCTATTTGCACACCAAAACCGGCATAGGCTGATGTTCATAGAATGCATGCTGCTGTCTGGAGAGATACGGATGCCTCGTCTGTTGCTTGCTGCCAGATTTTGGCACGACGTCGCCAGGAAGGCCCCAGCACCTGAGCAGTTCCTGCATGTCATACTGTAGTACACCTTGGTGCGGTGCGGCGCCCTGTACTTCACTGCTGGGCAAGTATGGGCCAGTGACGAGATGAATGAAAGTTGTTGGGGAGTGTAGAGAGTAGGGCCGCAAAGCTTCTTGGTAGTCTGCTTATGACTGTGGGTATGGATTGGAGTCGTTGAATCATTGAAGTGTGAGATACCTCGCTGCGGACTCTAGAGGAAGCCGTTCTAGGGGAATCGAACGCTTTTTATCATGCGGTCGACTGATGCCTCATGTTCTTTGTTTGTTGATGCCTGCTTGAGGGTTGACAATTGTAGCTGAAAGCATTTCAAAATCTTGAATAGGTACCCAATGTCTGAAGGACCTTTTTTGAATCTTTTTTGCTACCTAATCGCGGTTTGGGAAGGCTCAGTCCCAAGACCTCAGCTCTTTTTTGACTATCCTGGGGTTGGGCACGTGGACGCCGTCGTCGTCGTCGTCATCGTCGTCGTCGTCGTGGTCGTGGTCGTGGTCGTCGTGGTGGTCGTCGTGGTGGTGGTAAATGTAGTGGTGGTGCTGGTGCTGGTGCTGGTGCCATCATGAGTATCTTAATCCGGCATCACTTTCGACCCGAAGACCTTCCACGAATTAGTCGCAGCCTCATGGAGATTGATTCTTAGAACAACACAGGTGTTGATGATTGGTGTTGCTGAGGTTTTAGACAGGCCTAAGGACCCTCCATCAGTTAGCAGAATTGTCACCGAATCGTCCGAGGATTTTCCCGCACACTCTTGAAATATTCCACGCAACTTCAGCCTAAAGCTCACCATTAAAAGCCTGACGCCCTCTACAAGGAGAGAGGCTAGATTCCACCAAAGTTGGTACCTCTGCACCTGTTGCCGGCCCTGCCACTAACCGTTTTGAAACGCCGTTGACGCGTGTGTAGAAAGCCGCCTTTTTCGCACACACGGCCTGCCCAGAGTTGGGTTAGAGTCATCCCTGCAAAATGACCTGGTGTCTTTTGCATCGCAAGGATTATCAATGTCTGAAACAGATCAATTACAAACCCAGAGAAGCTCACGTAACCATTCCTAGATGTAGAAGGGACAAGTTCTTTGTTTGGATTTGGAGAGGGGTCCGGTTTTCTTTGCTTTCGTCACTGTGTAGAGGGTCGAGCGTTAGACGGGCTCGAACCAATAGTTCCCGCACAGCTGAGCCCGCAACCCAGCAGCATGTGTCAGACAGTCAGGCACAAACACATGTCCGCAGTCCCTGTATCCAAGCCTCTCGTGGGTGACTCCATAAACGTTGCTAGGATGGCCTGCCCAGGCTTCCATCCCGAAGGTGTGAACCTAATCGTGCTGGGAGACTCCCCAGCGGAAATCCAGGCTGGCTGTGGCCTCGCGGATAAATTGGGAGGGCTGTAGCACCGCATTCGTGCCCGTGCTTAGACGGGAACGGTTCGCTTGCTGTCTCCTGTGCAAATGAATGGTGGATGCCTCTTGATCTTGCTTCTAGGTTCAGGGAAAGTTCCAAGCCACAACAGCTTTTGAATGAGGAGTCTTTACTGCCATGTTATGCAGGTCACCTAGACGTGACTGGATGTGATTGCAGATCCTGGCGCTGGAAGCAAAGTTGTAGGTCTGCACTGGCACGAGCAGCGGAGAGCCAGTCATGAGCAGGGCTCCGACGGAGTCCTTTCATTCTGTATCTTCTTGTAGTTGTTCTAGGATGCATGTTAAGCTGTTAAGCCCGAAAGGTCTGGCTCATTTCATGACAGTCCTATTGTCAGGCAGCGCGAACAGCCACCAAAGTCTTGTGTGGCAGGTGCGGGGGGAGGGGGGAGCAGAGCTTGAAGTCCTGGTTGCCGAAGCAGAAGATAAGCCTGTCAAGCTTGTAGTTTACTGGCTCCCTCGCGTCCTCCCAGACAGCCTCCAAGCCTGGAATCTGTACGCACGAGAACACTGCAAAACCTCGAGCTTCTATGCCGGTTTAGGCCGCTGGCATAAGTTTGGAACAAATCCAACTCAGCCACCTGTTTCACCTGCCGCACACTGGCTGCACTCTGGCTGGCACGTGTAAACAGCAGCTCGTTCTTGGTCCAAGTGCAGTCTATAGAATTGTCTTGCAGACGATGACTCTTCGAATGTGAGTTGTTCCCCACATGCTTTGTTGGCTTCTAAGTTTTGCCTGCAATCGCCCGCCATCTGCAGCCGCGCGCCATTTCGGTCCCCCTACTCTCGGCTCTTTAAACTCCTCTTCTACTGGGCCCTTTAAACTCCTCTTCTAGACCTTCCAGCCGTCATTTCGGTGCCCCTAATCTCATCCCTTTCGACTCCTCTTCTACTCGGCCCTCCCGCCGACGTTTCGATTCCCCTTCAAACTCCTCTATGAGGCCCTTTAAATTCCTCTTCTAGACCCTCCCGCCGACATTTCAGTCACCCTTTAAATATCTCTTTAAATAAACTCTTGTTGTAGACCCTCCTGCGAACATTTCGGTCCCCCTGTAAATCTCCCTTTGAATTCCTCTTCTAGACCCTCCCGCTGGCATTTCGGTGCCTCCTGCCCACATTTTGGTTCCCCTTAAAACTCCTCTTCTAGGCCCCTTAAACTCTTCTTGTAGACCCTCCCGCCGACATTTCGGTCCCCCTTTAGTTCAAAGGGAACTTGGGGCTGGTTTTGGAGGGTTCAAGCCAGAAGCGATCTTTTGGGAACATAAGCATTAGCCCTGTAACAGGCCTTGGGCGGGGTGGCCCACCGCAACAAGGGAACACAGGTTCGATTCTGTAACGCCCCCCATTCGAGACAAGTCATTGTTGACTTCGTCTAGTCAACCTAGGCGCACGAGAAAGGGGTTTCAAACCAAGGGGCTGCGACAAAGGTTTGTCCCAAGGGGGCAGGGGGGGTGGGCCAGGATCAAAGAGGCATTTCGGCCCAATCCCATATGGAATCCAAGACAAGCGGCAATCATTGGTCAGGTCAATGGTGAAGACAGTCAAGTTCAAGGAGGCTTCGATTCCATCATGATTCAGCATTGTGTTAATTGGCACATGGACGCATCACTTCTGACATCACGGGCTGTTGCAATTCCGTCAGATGATGTGCATGACAGGAGTGCTCTTCTGCTGGGGTGTTCTCACTAGGTTGAAGGCTTGCTTGGACAGGCGCCTTCAGTCAATGAGCTTCTGGGGCAACTCCGACGAGCACGCAGCTTAGTCATGCTATTGCCAGCCACGACCTTGTACAGCCTAGGATTGTTCTGTGTGAAGGAAGGCGGGAGAGCTGCGACAAAAACCAGGGCCTGTATGGTTTATGTAAAATGACACCATTTACGGGTGTGTGCAGATCATAGGAAACGATAAGAGTAAATGAAACGATAACGTCAAAATTTATGCAATATAATGGGTGCTAAATTGGATGGAAGGCCGGCCTCCAGGTTTTTGGCGCCGCTCAGGATAGGCAGTTCAGTGAATTATGTACACCTCTGTTTGACGACATCCATACATGAAGGTCACACCCTGCTACAAGTAAAGTAATTTTGCGTTCATTTGCTGTAGCGAACGCGCCACAAAATATGTCAAAATGCTTTCTTGTCGTCCATCCCTGTACTGTTATATAAGACGTGTCTTGCATGAAAAGAAGCAACAGACCACCATGGACCATAGCTATTTGTCGTAGTTGCTGTGGTAGAAGTAGTTGCAGCAAAGCAGCACCTGCAGGTCCCCACCCCACGGCAAAAGAAACAGAGGGACAGCAACAGTCGAAAGCTTCAAGTCAAATTCACCAGGACTGAGAACGATACAGCAAGAACAGTGATAACATGACCACGAGCATGGTTGGTTGTTATGATAAATACTTGGGCTCTTACAATTCCTGCAGAACCGTTTGATGATTGTGCTGCATGGCAAGCTAGTTTTTAAACCCAACTCATGGTTCCCTCGAACAACTTCTGCCATGACCTTGGCAGCATTGCACTCAGCGAAACGTTGATGTAGCATGGCCGTACACATGTCTTGCCGTATCCGCTTGGAATCTCTTGGGGCTTGCAGTCAAGGAGTTGGTGTTCAGGCACCATGAATCCAGATCATGGTCATTTCACGATGTTGCACGTTGGCTGCTTGGCTCCGCCGGCCTCCACCTGAAAGAGCTCATGCGGTGGGTCTTAAGGGCCCAAGCAGCTCACGGAAACTCGTCCAGGGCGGAACAATTAATTGAACAGGTAGCTTTTGGATTCACATGTCCTGTGATTGCCACAAAACTTGTGTACTGAAGAGTTGCGGGAAAGCATCATGATCATCATCATCATCAAATCCGACCTGATGCGTCCATCAATTGGATTCGTAGCGGGAGGCTGTTCATGCTGCTTGCCCAGGTTGCCCAGGAACTGGCCACAATTGTTCAGGAGGACTCTGTGTGCTTATGATCGTTGGCTGGTCTGCAACATGCGTCAAGCACACTTGTTCGGCGATGACACCCCAAACCTCCAAACCTTGTGTGCATTTTGAACCTGGTTTGGAGGTATGGTCGACAAGCCCTTTGAGGCATTACCTGACCCTCCGACTTGAATGCAAACTCGGTTGTAGCGCCAATGTAGCTCAGAGCACACCTACCAGACTCTAGATCACAGCTTCTCTCATGTACTAGAATGCCACAAGTCCTCAACACGGAATATAAGATGAGCCTCCCGGGCCCTGGTCTCAGAGCTGGCCCAGACCAAGAGCCACACAGGACCGAAGCCTGAGTCGGGGGCTGGTGCAGAGAGCATTTCCAGTGCTAAGCCCAGAATTGCAACGTGCCGAAATTTGCAGAAGATCAGCCGCTCATGTCAAGATCATCGGTGCCCAAGGGTAGCATCGACCAGCTCTCATCCTGGGCATCGGGCTGGCGCATCTCAGAAACAGAGTCCGGGCGCCAAGGGGTCAAGGGGAGCAGATGGCGAGGCATGCGAGGCAAAGAACTGACAGTCTCTGACAGTGTCTGACCCTTCGTTCCTTCGTTTCGCCGTGTACAGGTCTTTTGGAATTCTTGCTCATGCAGCTGACCGGTTGTGTAAAACCTGGCAGCTGCTACATCGAAACCAGCATCAGTAGCAGGTACTTTACAGAAGCGCAACAATGACAACGAGTATTCAGTATCGTCACTAGCAGCAGGAGCTTTCGCACATGTAGTGATAATTAGTGCTCGAGGACATTTCGGAAACCTTCCACAAAATGGGAAAGAGCACGAGAACTTGGAAGCTCTCACATCTACTTGAAAGTCATATGCCCAGCTACAGTACCCAGCGCTGATATCAGAAGCAGACATGCTTCTTCAGCTTTCGGCTGCAAGATCCAGCTCCCAGTCCGCTTTGGCTTAGGGGCTCGGAAAAAAAAAGAAGATATTTTCGGGGCTTATTCAGAATCCGGAATTGTTTGTGGGGGTACGGAATAACAAAATCTCTTGGGGGCCAAAATAGTAAAATTGAAGATTCTGAGCTCTAATTTTGATTATATTACAGCCAGATACTAGCAAGGTGCGCATTCTGAGCTTTCATGATAGTGAGCTTTGAATGCAGGCGTGTTCCGCCGGGTCTGGGCTTGCAGCTGCGGTGATCCGAGGGCTGCGGGAAAATAGAGGGCGTCCGTTTGCCCTGCTTTGTTGTGGCCGTACCGCAGCTACTGGCAACGATCCTTTGCTTTGCTTGCTGACCGCTGCGCTTCGCAACTCCGAGGCCTGCTGCCTCCGCTTCAAGGTGAACTTCCCTTTGGCAGGCCTGCGCCTTCTTCGACCCAATTCTGAAGCAGATCTTCGCTGGTTTTCTGTGCGTTTCTGTGCAGATAGAACATGAATCAGAACTCGGGGAATGATCAAGTCCCCTCATGGGACGGCGATCCCAACACGTTCAAACCCTTCGCAACGAATTGCCGATGGTACTCCTATGGCCTGAAGACATCCGCGCGGTCCCTTGCTGCCCCGAGAGTTCGGCAAAACCTCAGGAACCTTCATCCTGAACAATATGCTGGAGCGAAGCGGTTGGAGAAACTGCTGCAAGTCTTACTTAAAAGTCCTGTACAGCGACCTCCGATCCCAGACACCTTCCAACGACTTGAGAGTTGGACGAAGCTGAATCGTCGTCAGCAAGAATCCATTCCTCAACTTCTTGTGCGTGAAAAAAAAACTGTTCACCGAACTTTAACAGAGTCTTCTTCGTGCACGCTCTGGCGCCGACGCCGTGAAGGCGGTTCCCCGCAAAGAGGAGAGTTCCGAGACCGACGAGGAGGACAAGGTGCCAACAGCTTAAGAAAACACCTCGTCGACGGCCGGTGCCTTTCCAAAGAAGGGCGCTGCTTTATCCGGCGAAAAGGAGAAGGAGACGACGCAAGCTGACAAGGCCGAGACGCGTTCCGCGACATTGACGCCAGCCAGCCAACGGTCACGGAAGTCGGCGCTCGAGAAGGGCATCTCTGAGGAAGAACTTCGAGGGTATCGAGTGTTAAAATCGGCGGTGCTGAGCCAGACTGAGCGACAGCAGTGTTGACCTCTACTCGCGCCCAAGGAGTTCGGCAAGCATTGAAAGCTCTCCATGATGATGCTGTACTTGGGGAACTTGGAGTCCGGCGACGTCGGTGGCACGGTGGCCAGGAGGGCTACGCCTCCGAGGAGATGCGGGATGCCTACGACGACTCCTGGGAGTACCCGTACGGCGAAGACGAAGAAAGCTACTGGCATCAAGCTGAGGAAACTTGGGACGCCTGGGGTGAAGGTGAGTGGGCCTACTACAAATTGAGAACGAGCAGGGGACGGCCTCAATAAGGGTGACTTCGTTCCCGAAACTTCCGAGGACAAAGCCCTTATATGCCCTTGTTGAGCAGGCGGCCGAAGCATACGCCATCGCCGAGGAGGCACAGAACTGGGTCGTCGCAACTTAAAGGCTGCTCTTGCAAGCCGCGATCAGGAAAGCCTAGACAAGCCAAATGCCAAGACGTACCATGCACTGCTCGCGGACGGCTAGGGCATCGTTTCTATAATTGTCCCGGACGGCAAGGCAAAGGTGGTCAAAGCAAAGGTGGCTACTCGAAAGGCTATCCCAAGGGCGGCCGAAGGGCAACGAGATGCACTGCAGCATGGTGATTGCTGGCTCTTGTGTCCTCTCCTGCGAGGACGGCAGCGCAAGGAACAACTTGGCGCCCGGCAACGTGATTGTTGATAAGGGAGCTACCGAGTCGGCGTGCGGCGTGGAGACCATGGAGGAGCTCCTGGGCAGCACTGCGTTCCGGTTCCGGGTCTGCTTGGGTGACAGACCTGTCTTTAAGTTCAGCGACGGCAGACGTTTAGGGCGGTGTCGAGAATAATCGAAATCAAGACTCCGGCCTTCGGCGTGCTGTCTGTGTACACCCTGGAACGTGCCACGGCACCCCTGGTGCAGAGGGAGATGATGTTCCACAAGGCTATGAGTTCCTGAAAGCCAAATACTAGCATAGCTATGAATCCGTGAATTCCGTGAAGCCCGTGAAATCCGTAAACTCAGAGAAGCCAGCTCCATATAGACCTTTTTTTTGGGATTGTTAGACATCATAGGGTCCGTCAACTTCTGTGGGGGGTAGTCCAGCAGAGCCCCGGATCCTCAATATGGAAATTTTAGGGGGTTCGGAATAATCATTCATTCGGCCAGCCGCCCAGGCCTAGAATTTCCATAAAATTTACGAAAAGGATCTAGCAAAGCTATGAGTTCGTGAAA
>CAJNIZ010003668.1:374-13876 GCA_905231905.1 Symbiodinium pilosum | reverse complement strand
GGGATTATATAGGGTTTATTTAGGGTTTAGGGTTTAGGGTTTAGGGTCTAAACTCCTTAAAGGGGGATTATATAGGGAATTATATAGGGGACTACTGTAGGGGTTATTAGGGGGGATACTAGGAGTTTAGACTATAGCTCATATCAGCTTGACTAAAAGGTTGAGCATGATTTACCACAGCAATGCGTTTTGGGACAGAACCTAGACCCTTAACCTAGGGGTTCGGAGATTTTGCTAAACCCTGAGGCCCCAGCTATCGCCAGTCCAGAGCCTGAAACGAAATCCTTTTATAACTTGACTCTCCAAAGATTATGTGAGGGCTTACAATGCTGCAGGGCGGATCGTAGTCAAAGGCAAGTTTGGCGTCCATGTAGTCCCCAAAACAGCAGCTGGCTAATTCAAGCTAAGCCCAAAACTCTATTCCTCAGGGGGTTTTCGGAAGCCCAACCCGCCAAATCCGGACCTTCTAACTATCATAGTTGTATAGCATGATCATAGTTTTGGAGTTGGGGTTTCCACAGCCCTTTGACTACCTATACTGCTGACTTCGGGAGGCAGAGCAGTCTCAAGCCCCAACAATTATCTGCAGGCAGGGGTGCAGGGGGGTTCGGGGGCGGCGTGGTCCCAGCGTCCATGGTTGGCTTTTAATTGGTCTTTGAATTCAGGGTTCAGTCATCCCAAATGGCGTTTATGGGTGTTTTGGGGGTTTCCGGGATATTTAAGGCTCCTGCAGACTTAGGGGAAGTTGACCGCAACAATGGAGAATCAACTGGAACAGAAAGTTGACCCTGAAGTGGAATCTGGGTTTTTGTAGCTTATCTTTCGGTGTACTCTTTGGGCCCAATGAAAGTCAAGCCGTCGCAGAAGCAGTGGCTTTGATTCTGAGGCTTGCTTTGGCCCCGGGAGATTAGGGTTTAGGGTTTAGGGTTTAGGTCTGTGTGGTGGGGCTCAGGAGATGATGATGTGAGGATGTGACAGTTTACTGTATGACCCAGCATGGTCAACTTTAACCAGCTTCCATCGACCTAGGGTTTAGGGTTACAAGCTTCCCCCAAATCTTATGCCAAGCTCGAACCCTCGGCCGTAATCCCCCCCCTAAAGCCCTAGGCCCCCAGAGAGTTGTAGCCACGAGCTGCAAACCTTAATGCCACAACTCTGGGCCCAAAGGGTTGAAGGGTTCAAGGGTTTAGGGTTAAGGGCCTTAAGGGTTTAGGGGTTTAGGGTTTAAGTTTTAGGGTTTAGGGTTCAGGGTCTATGGTTGAGGGTTTAGGTTTAGGGTCTAGGGTTTAGGGTTCCTCCAGGCCCTTCAAACCCTTTGCTCCTGACCACCTGGTGCTTAAGGAGAAGTTGCGGAGTGGCTCCCTATAACAATCCTTGTAGAATACTTTGCAATATTATACCTTTCTTCACTTCTTCGCGACTCCCCCTGAAGCACCAGCCCCATACCTAAACTCTAAACCATAAAGTAGCTTCGGTCTCCCTTCTACTCCCACACTACGACGTTAAGCAGCCGTATACACTCAAGCACCAACGAGCCCCAAACTCTAAACTCTAAATAGTAAACCTGCAATATGCGTATAGTCTTTTACCTAGGCTCCACGGATTTGACGCCCCTAGCTCATGCTTGCACTAGTACAGGTGCGATGGCATGATTATAACATGTAGACATACTGGCTTCCGTTGTCTTGTCCGTTTTCCCACTTCTCCTATTCCAGACCCCAAGCCCTGAACCCAAAGTCTTAAATCCTTATAATAACAGACCCTAGCCCCCGAACCCTAAACCCCTAAACCCTAAACCCAAGCACCTGAACCGTACACCCTAAACCCTATAGTAGTTTCCATTATCTTCTCCATTATCCCCTATACAACCCTTATATAACCCCTATATAACCCTTATGTAACCCCTATATAACGCCTACATGACCCCTATATAACCCCTATGTCTCCAAGCAGAAGCACGCTCGGAGGCGGCAGTCTGCAAGGTGGTTCGAGAAGGCGGAGGTTCTGGCACTCCTCCACCCAGTCTGGGGCTTAGGGTTTAGGGTTTAGGGGTTTAGGGGTTTAGGGTTTAGCGTTTAGGGCTTAAGTCAGCTACAATGAAAAGTCCAAAAAGGGGGAGTATATAAGGGATTCTATAGGGTTTAGGGTTTAGGGTCTGAATCCCTTAAAGGGGGGTATGTAGAGAATTCTATAAGGTTTAGGGTTTAGGATCTAAACTCCTTAAAGGAGGGGCTATACGGGGGATTTCATACGGGAGTATTATAGGGATTATTAGGGGGAGTCTAGGAGTTTGGACTAGAGCTTGTGTGTTTGGGATAATACATTGGGGAACCTATAGAATTTGGGCCTGATGATTAGGGTTGAGGGTTTAGGGTTTAGAGTTTAGGTGACTACATTGGGGAACCTATGGGATTAGGGTTCAGGGTTTAGGTTATTACATCAATTGGGTAACCTACAAAAAGAGGTGTTCCGTTCAGCGATTCTGAGGTGCCATTGGTTGGATTCTTTAGGCTGTTTGGGGCTTGGACATGGGTCGGCTTAGACTGGGCCCCGCATACTTGTTGTTTCGTTGCCAGACGTTTGCAGAAGGGTGTTGGGTTTTGATTAGGGATTTAGGGTTCGAGCTCAGGATGTGGAGGGTTGTGTCATCTCCTCAACCATGTTTAAGGATGGTTTCCGGTTTAGGGCCCTAGCCCCCAAGCCCTAAACCTTGAAAAAAGCAAAAGCGCCTGGCAAGTCTTATTATCCTGGGTTCTCTTATTATAACCACGGTTTTTAAACCATCCTTTGTGCGCCCCTCCTGAAGGTTAGGCTTGCGTAAGGATGGCTTCAAAGAGGGGATTGGGGGTTGGGCAGGCGGTGGTGGTGGTCAAGGCGCCCATATATTAAACCTCCAACGGAAGTACTATTTATAGACTTTAGGACTCAATGTAGCATTTACAGACTGAGAGCCCCTGCAATAGCCAATATCCTGAGACAGTTTCATGAAGGCGTGTGTTGATATGTATGTGTATATGCCTCGCAGTCCAAACTACCGTTTACAGGAGCTTGGTCTAGGCGGTAGTTGTTGCGGAGAAATACCAAAGATCGATAGGGGACGTCCTACCCTAACCCTAAAACCTAAACCCTTATGGATATCTAAGAAAGAGCCCACCTCGCGTATGCATGTACGACTACCAGAAGCACAGAAAGAGCTTTCTGCTGATCAGTGATGCCACTTCTATTCACTGTCCAGACCCTACACCCCTAAGCCTTAAATCCCTAAATCCTGAACCCCTCAATCCTAAACCCCTACACCCTAAACCCCTAAGCCAGACCATGTAATGCTTAAACTCCATGCCTTCCGCAGGGTGTATTTTTTCCCCTTAGGGTCCAAGTACCTAATAATCATATGGGTGTTTGTCAAAATTATGGTCTTTTTTGGATCCCTATTATAATGCGGCACCTAATATTTCGGGCACCAGACAACCACCCAGATTATACCCAAAACTTGCATTATAATTATTATTACCCAAGACTGGAAACTACTATGGTGTATTAGGGGATAGTGGAAAACAAAATGGAAAGTATTATTACTACTACTATTATTCTTATTTCTACTACTACTACTACCGCAGTATATCCTAAGTACCTAATTATTGTGTACTTGGACCCTCTGGGTTCGTTTCTCTGAGATCATGACACACCTGTCGGTCCCAGGACCTTCCTGTAGCATTAAGCCTCCAAATCCTAGATCCTGAATTAATTTTGGGCTTAAACCCTAAATCCTAAACTGTTTTGGGGTTTCAACCCTAGGCCCTAAACTAATCTAGGGTTTAAACCCTAAACAGCTGAACTAATTTAGGGTTTAGCGTGTAGCATTGGGTGCCCGCACCCTTGTGTGTTCCAACACGCCTTGCTTCGCTTCTTGCGCCCATGTTTAGCCGCGTGTGTGCTTGCTTCCCAACCCTGAACTGGCATCGCCCTTGCACACGAAGAAAAGGACTTTAGGTTTAGAGGTTGGGGCCCTGGGTCACCGTTTAAAGTTGAGTTGATTTGCGCGTCCACCAATCTCGTTTGGTGCCACATGGTTGGATTGTGATCCCTATGCACGCGCACATCTGTTCTGAGTTCCCTCTTGGCGTAGTGGCATTTTGCCTGTTCTGCACAAGAAAGCCAGAAGAACTCACACATTTTCCAATGCAAAAGACAACACCACGTGCTGGATCCCCCTTCAAGTAGCCCCAATCTCATCCACCAAAATCCGGTAGCGATAATTTGTCCAATCTCTAAAGCTTGAATCCTAAGCCCATACACTAAGCTCTAATCCCTAGAGCCTAAATTCTAAGCCCCAACCCTCAGCCGTAAACCCTAAACCCCAAATCCTAAACCCTAAACCGCAAACCCGAAACCCTAAGCCCTATACATTAACAACCAGCAGAGCCATGCCTCAGAATGCTGGGCGCATTCTTCTTCTGTGCGGCCTTGCGGGTTCCGGCAAGACCAGCACGGCCAAGACACTGAAGAAGGACTCAGTGGAGCCTACCTGGTCCCGAAAAGTATGTAAAACAATGGCCTAAGAAGGACTCAGTGGGGCTTACCTGGGCCCAAAATTATGTAACGTAATGGCCTTTATGGCTGTTATTATGGGCCTGGGGCTATTATTGTACATACTTTTTTGGGGGGTCTGGGTAAGCGGTACGGGCACCATCATATGTACAGAGATCTGATGGAGATATATTTACAGAGATCCCCTCCCCCAGACCCCACACCCCAGAAGCACCAGCCGCAGGACCATGGATGGATCTTCTTTGAGGGTGACGTCTGGTCTTGGGGCGATGCCGTCGCACAGGCAGAGGATACCCCAACCCATGAGATGATCACGAAAGCCATGGAAAATGTCGAGAAAATGAAGGCCGTCATGGCAATGGGTGCAGAGTTCTATGCTAAGGTGAACACTGGTGAGGAGGGGAACTATGAAGTTGCAAATACTTTTTATGACATGATGATGGCTGACGTGCTCAAGGTGCACCAGGAGAATCCCGGAAAGGATGTTGTGGTGGTACATGCCATCAACCACAAGAAGATCCGAGATCACATCTTCAAGTGCCTTGAGAAGAACGGTAGCAATGAGGTCTTTATAATCTGCCTTGATGTGCCTCACCCAGTCCTCAAGCAGAGGAACCTTAGTCGCCTTGAAGCTCGCGCCAGGGCCGATGGTAAGACCTTGCATGAGTTCATCATGAACTTTCCTGGTAAGAACCTTCCTGCTGAGTACGAGGCTCGTTTCGAACAGCTTACCAGCCCGGGTGCCCTGCAGCTGGAGCCTTTAGGCGAGGATGAAAGGAATGTCCACTTCGTATCTGTTGCTGCTGATGAGGAACCATCTGCTGTGGACAAGAAGGTCCTTGACGTACTGCGTATAGGAGCCTGAATACTTAGCAAACAAGGGGTTCCACATCATCTCTATTCACTTGCAACTGCAAAATGCCGCCCAATACACCTATTCGACTACTTCAGGTTCCTGCCTTACTTAAGCAGTAGAAGGGTGAGATACGGTGAGTGATGAGTCCCTGCACCATGCTGAATAAAATGCGGGTTTCCCATGATTCAATGGAGGCTGATCTCACCAGCAGGCTTTTGCAGGTTAACCGTTGAAGGCTTTTAGCGCTTAAGATTTAGCCCTAATGGTCCATGTACCCAATAATTGAGTACTTAGGATTTGGGGCACTAGTATTGTAGTTGTTTATGGAGTTATCGAGCTTTCAGTTCAATGTAGAGTCTAAGGACTTTAGGAGGGACCTCTAATAGGGACCCTTGTAGCTTCTGGGGGTTAATATGGGGACTATTTAGGGATATAGGGGTTATACAATGACTATATAAGGGTTATATGTGGTAATGGGATTAAGGGTCCCTATTAGGGGTCCCTCCTAAAGTCCCTAGATAGAGGGCTTACCTGGACCCCCAAAAGTATAAAGATGTCCCTTTGGACCATTTTAGGGTTTCTGGACCTCTTGTTGTGTTACCTGCTTTTGGGGTCTAGGTAATGTATTCCCATGATTAATAGACCCCTCCCTTTTAAGGGCCTCAACAGTAGGATCCCTGTGATAATCCCTATTAAGGGGAGGGGTTTATTCATCAGGGGTTTACATTAGGGTTTGACGTAAAGGTGCTTGACAAAGGGAAGCAGCGGTCAATAGGATTTTGGTTCATATATTTCTCATATCCCCAATATGGGGGCTTCCCAAAATTTAGGCGTACCCTCTTTGGGGGTCCCTATAATAAGGATCATAGTATTTTGGGTCTATATTGGGGTCGCCCTATTTTGGGAAATTGCCGTACCTTCTGCATTGTTTAGCCGGCTTGCCAGGTCCCACGTCTCATGAAGGAACTTGATGTAGTAAGGGCCAATGAGCATTGATGGCAAAGAGTGCCTATATGCTTTCCAGTCTTTTTCGAAAACCAGAGGTCCCCCTTGTATACCAGAGATGCAACGGTCGCTGTTGTAAACAGGGACCCCCAAAATCCTAAGCCCAAAACCCTCAGCCCTAAACTGTAAGCTCTAGACCCCAAACCCTAAATCTTTAAAAGAATGAAAAGGACTTGTCTTGCAAAGAACCCCCTACTGTACATGCCGCAATCGTGCTGCGCAGAATCGTTAGACCACACCCCAGGGTCCTCCTGTCCGACACGGCATAACCAGAGTCTTTTTAGGGTTTATTTGGGGTTATATAAGGGTTATATAGGGATAATGGAGAAGAAAATGGCAAGTACTATAATGGGGTCATAGAGGATTTTAGGGTTTCGGGCCTAGGGTTTAGGATTTAACCAAGAAGTGGAGTTTTTATCGCTGGGTGCTTGCGATAGAGCAAAGGACACAACCGGAAAAGTCCGTTTACCTAACCCCCAACCCTAAACCCTAACCCCGCCCTGTTATTCCGCCACTCCTGAGGTAGCCTCCTCCTTTCTGGGAATAGTTGCTTGAACAGAAGCACGCGGAGGGTTTGTAGGGAGTATGGGGTATATGCGGGCAACGTACTTTTCTAGAGGTTGATTGATTTGTACGTGCAATATGATGTGGTGCAGCTTCAAGTGGTGCGAGGGTTTAAGCGAACAATGCTTCAGGTGCCGGCAAAGGAGGCGCCCAGAAGAATTACACAGGCGCGATGGGACGGACACGCCTGGGATTTGCTTTGTATGAAATTCTTGGGTGTTGGTAGAATCCCATAGTGATAGTAATAATATGTAATAATAATAGTAATAATATGTAATAGTAATAGTAATAGTAATAGTAATAGTAATAATAATGGGGCTCGAAGTCCATGCATACTACCCCAGCTTCGGCTCCCCAATCTAGAAGAACTGCAACCTGCCTTGCTCTACTTGGAGCTTTTAGGGAATGTATGGAGACACCAACCAAAAGGCTGGACATGCTTATGAAGGCCAGCAGTAGGCTCATAGTCTTGAGCTGGGCCTGGCGGAACTAGGGTTTAGGGTTTATAGGGTTTACTGCAACAGACCCCGACAGAGTGAAAATACAGTCTTGCTGGTTGGTAAAAATAGGGGATAATGGAAAATATGATGGAAACTACTATAGTATATTGGGGTAACATTGGGATAATGGAAAACAACATGGAAACTACTATTGCTGGTTGTTAGTAGGGAGTAAAGGAGTGGACCATAGAATGCACACTGCAATTTTGTTGGAGGTCAAATAGGAGCTACCATAATGATCCATTCCTTCACGTACATCCAGAAAGTTGTAGAAAAATTCTTCCTGCACCTGACCTTGCATAACCATACCTTCGGAACTACAGCATGCTTGGAATCTTAGGTGGGCAAGGTTTCCTCCATCCACCGCATGATGGGTAATGTAGAACCCTGATTAGTAAACACCCTCGCCTTACTAGGGATTATAATAGGGATCCTAATGTTTAGGCCCTGAAAAGGAGGGGGTTATGGATCGCGGGTCTACATTACTGATTGCACACACTTGATTGGCCTGCAGACTCTCTGCATGCGGAGCTTTGGGCCCCCGCTGTTCTTCCTGCGGGGCCCTTGGATCTCTATAGTACATCTGTTACGCCTGGATGGGTTGCTACATTGATGCTCGGGTGCTGTTTTGGGCGCTTAAGATCACAGAAGGAGCGGTGCTTCCGCGAGAGGGCGGCGCAAGATGCAAGATCTCCTATCTAATCCCAAGGCACTAGAGTCTAGACCCTGAACCGAGTTTTTGTTTACTAGCGTCCCGTTATCATGTCCTAAGTAAGTTGCGCAAGATGCCCCTTAAGCCCTACGCCCCACACCTTAGAACCTCAACCCTGAATGCCAGCTGGTGAATCTTAAGCGCAAGCTTTCTTTTCAAGCTGCTGCCTTGATCCTAGCTGCTGGACTGGAGCTTCTCAATAAGGCCAGCATAATTCGCAGAAGAAGGTACCCCATAATGTCTCTTATCCCTACGTCCCTGGGATACCAGGTTTTGATGGAGCTGCAAATTCGAGAAAACGAAACACTAAACCCCAAACCCTGGGACCCCAAACCCCAAAGCCCCTAAACCCTAAATCCTACCCCCCTAAACCCTAGATGTAAACTCCTAAACCCTAAAACCCTAAAACTCTAGATCTAAACTCCTAAGCCCTAAACCCTAAACCCCTAAACTCTAGATCTAAACTCCTAAGCCCTAAACCCTAAAACCCTAAGACCCTGAAACCCTAAAACTCTAAACTCCCCATGCGCGATATGGCAGGTAACCAGAGCCGACAAAGAGCGGAAGAGCTGGGTCTGATGCTGGACCCTTGGGTTTAGGGTTTAGGGTTTACATTTGGGGTTTAGGGTTTAGGGTTCTAGAGTCTAGTTTTTCAGATCATTTAGGGTTTAGAGTTTGGGGTGTTAGAGTTTAAGGGTTGAGACTTTAGGGCTTTAGAGCTTAGGGTTCTAGAGTTCAGGCGTGTTAGTGTCTGAGGGTTTAGATGTTAGGGCTCTAGAGCCTAGGGTTTTCGAGCTCATGGTTTTAGAGTTTAGGATTTAAACTTTTAGGAGTATAGGGACAGAGAACTAGGCTTAATTGGGCTTTAGGGCTTAAGATTTGGGGTCTCAAGGTTTTGGGCTCAAATCCAAGGGTTTTTCATTTTAGGGCTTAGGGTTTTTTTTAGGTTTCGGGGAGTCCCTGAACATGGTTTCCATGTCTGTTGTCTAGCTTGCATAGCCCCTTCAACAGGAGATTTTGTAGGCCCATGTATGTTTCTGTGACATCTGAAAACCATATAAAGCCACATAAAGATATACAAGCAATGTAGAAGCATATAAACCCAAAGGGATTTATGACCGTGTAAAGCCGTAAACATCCCACAGGGGCTTCCATGTGAGTTTGGGGAGCGCCACGAACTTCACAGGTGGCTTCGATCTAACATGACTCGGATGATGCCGGCACTGATTCTGCACAATGGGATTGGCCGCAACTATTTGAAAGGGGTTTTGGAGTATGCTATATCCGAATTTTATGAGCACTACAGGGGGCCAATATTGCTCGTCATTCAGGCTTCTACATTCTCTTCATATGTGCCAAATTCAAGGTGCCCCCCCCACCCCTCTCCCGCAGAGGTATTATTGTAGATGGGAAAGAGGGGCGCAAAACCCCAATCCGCAAAGCAAACAATAAAACCTAAGCCTTAAACCCAAGTTCTGAACTGTTAACTGACTGATTCTGAATAGTTGGCTGGGAAATCGATTCTTAGATTCCTTCCTACATGAGCCTTCAGAGAGCTCCCTATGTGCCGTTCCTGCATTCCCCACTAGCTGCCAGCAAGATAATCCTAAGCCCGAAGCTCTACATATTCCTACCGCCCCCCTTTTCTATTTCATCTTCCATCTTGTTTTGGATTTAATTTTCCATTCCCTACCCTAGGGACAGAGAATAACTACATGGTGTCTTAATTTCTACAAAGAATAGCTACTCTGGGGCTAGTTGGATTCCTAGGGCTACTAACCATATAGAACCTGATGATGCATGACCGCTGAAACCCAGATTTGCATAGCCCGGAGCCAAGAAGTGGCTTTCACGACTACGAGTAACTTACTTGGAGGGTCAGGGGGACTTAGTAAGTAGGTTAATAATCGGGATATTTAGGGTTACTATGTGGGCCATCGGGGTTTTTTAGCCTACTTACTAAGTCCCGCCTGACCCTCCAAGTACTGGTGCTTAAGGGGGAGTGGGCAAGTGGTAAAGAAAACGGGAGCTGAGGAGGGGTAGGGGAGTGGATCCCCATTGAGACCCTAAACCCTAGACCCTAAACCCAAGGGTAGCTTCACTCCCTCCCGCACACCCTTATCAAGCACCAGTGAGGTAATGGAGCCCGCTGCTAGAAAATCAAGCACATGGCGCTGTGCGCTGCTTCAGCGCTTACTTGCGGCGTTGTTCAGTTGCCCATATAATGTACAAAACCCTAAACCCTAAGCCCTCAACCCTAAGCCGGAAAACTTGTACAACCTGTGAGTATCAGAGCCATTGACCTGCAAAATCTTCCAGTCCATGAAAGTCTGACCGGTCACCCCATAAAACCGTGATGCAGGGCTGCGGATACAAAATCCGCGCCATTTACATCCTATCTTGATGAAAATCGCTATTGCTCTATGCGAATGTCATCGGAATCCGCAACTAAAACCCATATCTACCAAAATCCTCTTATGGGGTCACGTTGGCTCGCAGGACGACGATACCTTCGGCGTACTGGCTCGGATGCCTCTGCGGCGGCCTCCTCGGGCGAAATCTATAAGTCTAAAGGGGTAGGCTAAAGGGTTTCGAGTATAGGGGATATAGGGTTTAGGGTTCAGACCCTAAACACTAGGGTGTCATGGACCTTTAGGGTAAAGCTTGTTCAGTCCCTTGGGGTCTGACGACCCGAATGCGATGGTGTTGCCTAGACCGTTATACCCTACTCCGTTTTAAAGGGCGTTTAGGGTTGTACATAGAAGATATCTGAAAGTCCGGCAACCTGTAGAAGGGTAGGGTACAGGGGTCTGTGTTGTGATTGATTGAAAGTCCCGTTTTTGCTAGAGCATTCGGGGCCTAAAGCCTAGCGCTTGGGTACAGTATTCAGATTGTCCCCTTGTGCAATTACCAAACCTGAATGCCAGCATTGCGGTTTAGGGTTTTAGGTTTAGGGCATAGGGTTTGACCAGCATGCGCTGATGTTTCAGTCCATGGAGGTTTTTCACAATCTCCTTGATAGACTCCTCAGCAGAAACCCCATAATCCCGTTGCATCCCCCAAGGTGTCTCAAAGGGTCCCGGAAACCCGTGATAGCAGAACAAGTTTCTCCGGCCCTAGACCCTAAACCCCCAAACCCTAAATCCCTACACCCTAAACCCCTAAAACCCTAAGAACTTAAACCCTAAAACCATAAACCCTAACCCTTAACCCCTAAAACCCCAAACCCTTAAACCCTAAACCGTAGACCTTAAACCTTTCGGGGGGCCTGAGACCGTTCGAAGGTCTGCCTTGCAGCTGCTGGAGGTCGAAGCAGCTTTTGTCTTGATATTGGTGCTTAAGGGGATATATGGGGTTTAGGGTTTATGGTTTAGGTGTTTAAGGTTTTTTGGGTGTTAGGGTTGAGGATTTTAGGGTTTAGGGTTTTAGGGTTTAGGGCTTAAGGGGGAGTGAATATATTTACTATAAAGGTGTATACGTTAAGTATATTAATGCAGGGAAAATTGGGATTATTATTTGGATCCACTCCCCCACTCTCCCTTAAGCATACGCAAGTCTTCGCCGAGAGGGCAGTATTCAGGGTCATGCTGGAGCTTTGGTATCAACAGTACTTTGCAAGATATTGATTCCCCGTGGCAAATGGGTGCACATATCATCTCAAATCTGCTTGCAGCTGAGGTAGATTCGGTTTGGGGACTAGGTCTTAGGGATGCCGCTTACCTTGTCTGGGCTCTCGTGGCGGTATTTCAGCGGTTAGGGAATAGCTTGGCTTAGGGTTCAGGGTTAAGGGTTTAGGGCTACTTAAGATTAAGGTCATAATGGGCTCGGGGTTTAAGTTGCAAGGAAGTCGAAATTGCGGCTGCCTGGGCAGTGGTACCTGGATTAAGGATCTGCATGCCTCAGAGTATCTTGGTAGGTTAGTTCACATTGGCAAAGCTTCCGAATATTCTCGGATATTGTTGGCAATGACATCCGCTCATTAAAGAAGTCTCGAGCTAAAGCCATTCACGAACATGAAAGTTCGTTTTGACATGAAGAATCTGGTAACTGGTCGAGAGGACCTTGCACCTCACAGGCAGCAAATGCCCCGTATATGGGATGCTGTCCATGTCATGTCACGATATCAAACTGGCACGAGTGTTGAACAAGGCTTCGCTCAGGTAGTCTAGCCTAGTTTTCATAAAATCCCCAACAACGTCCTTCTCGGCCCTCAAGGCATAGAAGGAATTTGCCTTCACACCTGTGTCCTAATCTCAGCTCCTTCCCAGCCCTGACCCAAAACCCTAAAACCTAAACCGTAAAGGTTAATGGTGTATACTAAGCCCTACGAACCAACATTCCCCCCCAACCCCTTATCCGAAATACGGTTGATACTAGAAATCCTGCATGACCTTCGTATACTATAGTACCATAATTTCCAAGGTATAAGCTACTGCGGGCCATGCAGGATTCTTACCCTAAACCCTGAGTATCCACCGTAGTTGAGCCATCCTAGACGCTAAACCCTAAACCAGAAGCCATTACTCAAGACCCGTCAGGGAGCAGCTGAAGCTCGGCGAAACGGCGAGGCGCGCGCTATTCTAGATCCTGGTATGTTCCTGGGTTTCGGGTTTAGGGTTTATAGGTGTCAGGATTTAGGGCTGCACCTAACAGAAGGAATTTCGGGTCTGAGGGCTAAGGATTTAGGAAGTTTAGGGTTCCAGGCTTCAAGGCTTTAGGGTTGAAGGGTTCAACTGCTTATTGGAGCAGGGCTAAGGGTTTCAGGGTTGAGGAGTTAGGGTGTACGGTTTCAGGATGTATTCTTTTGGCTTCATGGTGTAGGCTTCGCAGTCGCATGAAAAGGCAAGGACTACGGAGTAGGAGGGAGGGACCAGAAGGGATTGTAGCTTCGTGCCACGGACTGTGGCTAGAGGGTCCAAGTAATACATTAGTATCAAGATCCCAAGTACCCAATTATTGGGCACCTGGACCCTTAACCTCAAACAGTATACCGCACCATATTGCTTAGAGCCTGGGCATCTGGGTCCCGAGTCACATAGTAGGAGGAGAAGTAAGAGTCCCGTCATGGCTAATTGACCCGATGAAGTCACCAGGGGGTTCAGGCAGTGTAGTGAGGTATATAGGGTTGAGGGTTTGAGGTTNNGTTTAGGGCCTAGGGTTTAGGGGATCTTTGGGCGCTCATAGTGATTGCTTCAAATATGACCAATTCCCTTTGACGGACCCTTCAAAGGGCACGCCCGACCTTGAACCAGCTTCACGACATAGCTGAGCTGCCGTTAAGGCAGTTAGTAGAAGTTACTACAACGGGGGAACCATA
>CAJNIZ010003667.1:2311-16280 GCA_905231905.1 Symbiodinium pilosum | reverse complement strand
GTGGGGGTCCTCAGAGTCCCTAGGATTATGGGTACAACTTGAAATCCTGGGCCAAACGATCCTAGATCCTCATCCTCAAAGCTCAATCCAACTCCCGCTAAACTTTAAATCTACACCAGGACCCTCCTTGTGCCCTTAAATAGGGGTATATGGTCCCGAATAGTGGGTATTTAGGGTATAATAGAGGGTAGATGGAGGGTCTAGGCACGCTAAATCCCAAATCCTAAACCCCCAGTATCTCCATTAATTATGCAGGCCCTGCCGGCACGAACTGTAACCCTGCCTCAAGGCCCGCGCCCGCCCTCTACTTAATCCTTTAGGGTTTAGGGTTGAGGGTTTAGGTTGCAGGCTTAGGTTTCAGGGTTAATTAGGGTACGGGGTTTCAGGCTTTACCACAGCCCGTATACCCTACACTCCTGTTTAGGGTACCAAGCTTCGAATGTAGAACGTGTCAATCGTAACGTTGGGTACCCTAAAAGGGGGAGGGTACAAGGGTCAAAGTACCTTCAAATAATCCCCTCTCCTTGTTAGTCAATATTCTTCTTATCGTATATCATAACCACTCATAGACTCATAATTATATTAGCAAAATTTGAGATGTTACGGTGGGGCTTATTGTTGCGACTCGCAAGTTCTTCTCAAATGGAGTCTGCTGGATTGGATCCAGTACTTTGAGAAACTCCCACTCGTTTGTCGTAAGACAATGCGGATGGTTCTCAAAGGTAAGGGGCCCCTCATACCTTCCCCACCAAAAATCCTTGATCCATGATGTTGAGCAAGTGCTTGAAAGGATGTATAGGATAGCTAATATAACCCATGGTGTTTTTTAGGGTAGTAGGGACAGAAGTCTCGGTTACTCGCAAAGTGAGACAGCTGAACACGTGTCAGCGAGTAACGTTGGAAGTTGCACTAACCAGTAAAGGCAAACAACTATAGCTGGCAAGGCACATCAAGTGTACGCAGGCAGCGTCCCAGTAATTGCTGTTGTTTCAAAAAAATGTTCACGCCAGTTCTTGTGGAGAGTCCCAGAAAATGACGTGGCTTGTTTGCACTTGCCACGAAGTGCCCAAGGATACTTACCAATGGCAATGTTTTTGCTACAGAAGGAACGTAACCCTAAACCCTAGACCCTAAATCCAGTCCGGCCAAAGGCGGTGCGGTAGGTCAAAATTGCTACAAGCAGAAAAAGTTCACAGAAGCGACCAAGGTGTAAGACGCGAGGCGGTTTAGGCTTTAGGGTTTGGGGTTTAAGGAAATTAAGGTGCAAGAAATGGGGTGATTATTTAAGGTCCTCTGAACTGGGCACCAAATGTATACACGCACCACTACTCCTAAGGAACCCTATATACACTCACCAAATGCAGGCTCTATCTCATATGGCCGGTGAACAACGCCAGAGGCCCTAGATGTCCCCAGAATGAAGGGGATGCTCATGATTTAGGGTTTGAGGTTAGGTTGTTGAGGGTTTACTCTCTTCCCCAATAACCAGGCCTTATAGAGACCCAAAAAAGGAAGCCCAACAAGACAAAGTTCTTCTATTGGCTAAGTAAGTAATTAAAGGGTTGTTTAGGGTTTAGGTTCCTGTAAAGGTGCAGGATGGTCTCGCTTTGCACGGACGCGTCCAAATACACTGCACATGTGAAACCCTAAACCCTACATGGCACTTAGGACCCCTACTAGGGGTTAACCCTTAGGTACCTATCATAGGAATATAAGGGACTCCCAAAGGGTTAAGGGTTTAAGGTCCAAGCTAAGTCCCAGGGAGAACCCTAAACCCTAAACTGCACACTTGAAACCCGGCTAACTTCTGTAAAGATCCACACCTGCTTGTTATGGCCTCACCTAGTCAACAAGGCAGGCCTTGGGAGGGTGGTATAGGGGAGATGGCTGGGTAGCCCATACCTAGAGCAACCCGAGCCACTACAAAAAGTTTCAGATGGCAAAATGTAAGGCACATACGTACCGTTGAACCCCTTTACGGATATTCATCCCGAAGCAGTTTGAAGCCCAATATAAGCTTATATACCCCCAGCTAGCCCCATACCCCTATTAACCCCTATATACCCCAATATGACTCCATATGCCCTCATACAACCCTTGACCCGAAAGCATTATTTTAGTTTTCTGTCGCGAGGCCACATCCAGGGAAAGTGCAGCCTTCAGAACGTTTAGGGCTTAGGGCGTAGAGTATGCCAAAGGATCCAGGTTCAAACATGGGATGTACCTTGGACCTTCAGCAGCCATACAGGTACGTCTGGGCCCAGGTATATCCCACATAAGTCCCTAAACCCTAAACCTCAAGCCCTAAACCATAAACCCTAATTTAGGGCTTGGGGCTTCGGGCTTATACGAAAGGTTTGGGGCTTCGAGTTTGCAATTTATAGGACTTGGGCTCGGCTGTTCAGGGTTGTGGATGAAGCGTTTAGGGTTCGCAGTTCAACGTTTAGCTTTGGTGGTTTTCGGTTCAGGGCTGCGTCCTCGGGGTTCAAGGTTTTAAGGGTTTGGGCTACTGAGGGATCTAAGGTGTGGGGCTTGAGAGTCTGGGAATTCAAGGTTTCCAGTACGAGGCTCAGAGCTATTGGGGTACCGAAGTAACTTTGTCTTTCCACAGGCTGACAGTCAGAATGGTGGTGCAGCAGTGACATTAGTTCTAGAAGTACGTCTTCAGTTGTCATCACAGCGGAAGGAAGCAGAAGCTACCTGTGTTTGTGTTGACGTGTTCGGTAGTAATAGGATAGTAACCCTAAGGGTCCAAGTACCTAATAATCATATACTTAACCAAAACCTGTACTGCAATTACTATTCCCCAAATCCCAAGTACCTAGTTATTGGGTACATGGACCCTCTGGGAAATTTGGTGAAGAGAAATCCAGATTGAAGCTCTGGCCAGCTTTGCTCTTCCAGGCCCAAAGTGCATACAAACGTAAACTAGAAGTCACCTACCAAAACATCTAAACCCTAAACCCTAAACCCTAAACCTGTCCCAAAAACATCTGCGTGCTGTCCAAAAACTGCGCGTCCCTGCTGTATGTCCCACAGTAATCGCGGCTCTGCGGCATGAGAGGGTCCCTACAGTTTAGGGTTTAGGGTTTAGGGTTTAGGGTCCGCGCGATACAGACCATAATATTGGCAACTATCCCTACAAATCCCTGTAAACACTACTTTACATGTCACGCTCATTCTCTTGTTTCTTCACTCCTGGGATCATATCCCTCAACCCTCAACAAACCCTACATCTTACCCAAAATCCTAAACCAAAAACCCTTCCCTAAGGGTCCAAGGACCCAAATAATAGGTTTTAGAGCCTAAATACCATTAATAGTAGGGTATTTGGGCCCTAGAACCCCTATTATTTGGGTCCCTGGACCCTTAGGGCTTCTCAAGCCACCCTTCACCATTTAACTTCTGGAGCCCTCCGGAACGGCCGGCCTCCTCCCCGCAGGACAATGTCAAAAGGCTACCTCTCCACAACTCCGCCTGGGGGTTTTAAGGTTCAGGGATTTGGATTTAAGGATTTAGGGTTTGGGGTTTTGGGGTTTAGGGATTTAGGGTTTGGGGTTTAGATTTGGTTTTGGGGGTGTAGGGATTTAAGGTTTAGGGATTTTGGGTTTGGGGTGTAGGGATTTGGGTTTAGGGCCTTAGGGTTTGGGGCCGTTAGGTCCCTTTTGGGGGGTTATAGGGACGTATTTCTTTTTGTTTTTTGCCTTTGGGTCCCCTTGAGTTCCTCAAGATGGGGTATCCCTTTACCCTACTTGGAGGATATCTTGACTTACTAAGTCTGCTTAGTATCTTGGGTTATAAGTCTTATAATAGGGGTTATTAGGGATAGTAGGTAGACTTGCAAAGTCAAATGATCATCCAAGTAAGAGTCCAAAAACCCAAAATATTAGGGTTTTAGGCACCAAATACCATTCAAGTTACATTATTTGGGCCCTTTAAACCTCAGTATTTGAGTCCTTGGACCCTTAGGTTGAGGGGGACCCTGGTAACTTCTGGGACCTCTAGCACGTGTGAGGGCCCTCTCTCGGAGACACTTTCGGGTTTAGGGTTTAGGGTTTAGGGTTCAATTCCCCGTAGCCCGTAAAAAGCCCCCCAGAAGGGAAGGTTCCTAGCAAGCATTTAACCCTAAACCGCAAGCGATCATTTTAAGAAACTCCTATGTGACCGCTGCTAGGAACATGGGATGATTGTGGGATTCAGTGTCCCCAGTACACAAGGATTCCGGGTTTATAGGGTTTGGGTGTGTAGGGTTTATAGGGTTTATAGAGTTTGTAGGGGCTATAGGCTTTGTAGGGTTTATAGGGTTTAGGGTGCAAATCCTCAAGGGGCTCTCGTAACTTGTAGAAACTCGGCCATCATCGCTGCTATCAAGGTCACGTGAGGCACACCACTCAGCTTCACCCGCCTCCGTGCTACCATATTCCCGCAAGACACTGAAAATTACCCTCCCATGCGCCCACACGAACCTACATGAGAACCCTCAATAAGGATTTGCATATACAGCCCAGATCATTAATGGACATGGGACTGTACTAAACTACAAGAGGGAAGCTACCTCCTTCCTTCATGGCCCCTTGGCAGTAGCTCATATGAGAACCCCTCCCCATACCCTAGAATAAGCCCTACAAACCCCATAAACCCAAAACCCTGCAAACCCTATAAACCCCAAACCCTATAAACCCCAAGGCTTTGCATATCCTAAATGGATACTTAGGCCTTGGGGTCATGACAAGGAACCATGGCAAGAGCCTTGAAATTCAGGTTTAGGGATTTAGGGCTTAGGGTTTTGTAGGGTTTAGGGGTTTAGGGGTCTATGGTTTAAGTTTGAGGGTTTAAGGGTTTAATGGTTTAGGGGTTTAGGATCTGGGGTTTTGGATTTCGGGCTTGCTTCAGGGTCTCAGCTTTTGCCTCAGGGGCTTCCGCGCCTGGTAGACGCCCATTGCCGCATTCAGAGTCCTGTCAGCTGGGAGTAGGTGACAGGTGGGCGGGGCCCTAAACCCTAAACCCTAAGCCCTAAGGGCTTAGGGGGTGCTTTTGAACTACCAGAAGCCCAAGTTTCTAGCCACCAAAATGATGGGTCCACTACCGAGCTTTGAGAGGTCAAGGTATAGTCTCTCTTAAGCAGATAGAATATGGCTTTGGGTATAGTATATAAGATCCCCATATACCCCATATTCTATCTCTTCAGGGGGACTGTAGAGCGTAAGACTGGAAGAAACACAGGTCAACATGTTAAATACAAAGGGATTCTGGGAGGGAGGGGTGATACCAAATACGTACAGTAATGAATAAGCCTTGCTAGCTTCCAGCTCTAGCTAATCGTAAAAACTAAACCCCACTTAAACCTTAGACCCTACAACCTGAAAACTAAACCCTAAACCCTCAGCCCCTAAACCTCTAAACCCTAAAAAACTAAACCCTAAGCCCCTAAAAGCTAGAAACTCAAGCCCACAAAACCTAAACCCTAGAAACTAAACCCGAAACCCTAAACCTCCAGACCCAAGACCGGAAAACCTAGAGGGAAAGGGCCCGACGCCCTTCCTAGACCTGCATCTATAACCTACCTCTCTCGGGTACCTGATTTTGAATCTAGAAGATACCAGACAGAGAGTTACGTGTTAAAGAAAGAATCAGAGACCAGAAATCATGGTGGAAATCTTGCACCGTTTCTCTTGCTGTAAAGGCTAAGTAGATTGGTGCGTTGTGCAGGAGATTCGTCTAAAGAGAAGAACGTGTCCGATGCCCATCTGTCGTATGATCATGCGGCGCTGCTGCTGTATTTCAAAGTCTTCGTCAAAGCGATCGACTAAGGCAGCTCGGGCCTCCTCTAGAGCCAAGGCCTGATCAGCTGAGAGTTGGCGAGCATAGTTATGGACCAAGTGATGCGTCACGAGCCATTCTTGAGTTCTGGAGAGCGTGCACACATTCACCATAATTTCTGCCAACCTAGCCAAAAGCCTGCGCGGTGGTTGGTTGCGGGCGTGCACGGTGTCAGCTGAGCTTTCTATGAGCAGAAGGTGCAGCGCAACAACCGGTATGAGTAGCTCCATCGCTCTTGTAGGGGACATAGGGTGTAGGGGTCTAGGCAAAGAAGGCCCTGAACCTCTCTTTCATCTTACAATTTTCAATGTTAATGGCTCAGTCTGTAAAGTCATGTAAGAGAACAACGCCTTGCCTAGTAAACATATGACCCTGCCCACTAAATGTATGACCTTGCTCACTAAATATATGACCTAGCGGGCAAGGACATATATTCAGCGGGCAAGGTCATGTATTTAGCGGGCAAGATCACATATCTAGCGGGCAAGGTCATTTATTCAGCCGGCAAGGTCATGTATTTGGTGGGCAAGGTCAAGGGTGGAACCTCAGGGCGCTAAGCCGGAACCCGCAAGCTGCAGCCCTAAAGTTCAGGCTGAGGTTTAGAATTTATCTAGGGTTCGGGGTTTCGAGTTGAGGACTCAGGATTTGCGGTTTACGACTCAACATCTAGTCTAGAGTATAGGTTTCTTAGTGATGTAGGGCTCAATGGGCGGGTGGGTATATGTCCATTGTTGCATAATGCTACTTAACAAGTAAATGCTTGGACTTGACCTGCTGAACCCGAAGCCCTAAACCCTACGCCCTAAGCCCTACCCTAAACCACAAACCCCAAACCCCGAACCCTAAACCCCTAAAGCCCTAAAGCCCTAAACCCCACACCCCACACCCCTAAACCCTAAACCACCAAACCCCTAAACCCCTAAACCCTCAATAAACCCCTAAACCCCTAAACCCCTGAAACCTAGACCCCTGAACCCCTAAACCCTAAGCCCCTAAACCCCTAACCTTTAAACCCCTAAACCCCTAAACCCTAAACCCCTAAACCCAAAACCTAAAACCCCCAAACCCCTAAACCCTAAACCCCTAAAACCCTAAAACCCTAAACCCCTAAGCCCCTAAACCCTACAGGGCCCTGCAGACTGGGTCCTGGTGTTCATCTCCAATCCTCGAACTCGAAGCTCTCGCCTGAGTCGAGACTGCCGAGGATAGGTACCAGGCAAGGGTTTGGTGTTAGCTGTTTAGGGTTTTAGGCTTTAGGGTTTTAGGGTTTAGGGTTTAGGGGTTCGGGTTTTTACCTGGACCCCCAAAGTAGGTAAAGTAATGGCCCAAATTCCCTAAACACAACCCAAAAGGCTATTACTCTCTACATACTTTTGGGGCTCAGGTAGGGCTCAGGATCTGGGATTTAGGTTTAGGATCTGGGATCTAGGGGTTTAGGGCTTCAAAGTTCGGAGTTAGGATCTGGTGGGATTTAAGATTTAGGGCTCAGGAGTTGGGAGTTTAGATTTAGGGTTAGGGTTTAGGGTTTAGGATTTAGGTCTAGGGTTTGGGCTCAGGATTTAAGACTTACGGCTTGAGGTTTAGGATGTAGGGGTTACGGACTAAGGATTTGCTTTTGGATTGTTATATACTATGGTCCCTTCTAAGGGCTTTGTTTTTCGAGTAGCCGAAAAAGGAACAACAATTTTCACAACTTAATCCCCTCCCCTAATGTTAAGAGCCCCCCCACCCCCCTAACGTTGAATAGTTCGTATATCGCACTGGGGATATCTTGTACGAGGACGGGGCTAAGATTCATTGAGGGCATTACCATGTAGGAATATGTGGGTGGTTGTCAAGATTATGGTCCCTTTTTGGATCCCTAGTATAATACGGCACCTAATATTGAGGGTACCCATAAAGGGACCACAATTTTGACAACCACCCATATGGGAGAACTTTAACCCTAAACCCTAAACCCTAAACCCTAACCCTAAACCCTGGGCCGGGGGTCCCCGGGTTGCTTCAGAATAGGAGGCTGGGCTTTACCTAGACACCAGAAGTATTTAAAAGAATAACCCTTAACCTACAATAACAGCCATTAAGGCCATTATTCTATATACTTTGGGGGTTTAGGTCGATTTCTGGGTTTAGAGTTTAGGGCTGGGGCTTCTAGAAACCCTCGTGCTAGTCGATTTCTGACCGAGGATTCTATGACCTTTCGTGAGGCCTAGAGACACACCCATCTTATGTAACACACACATATATATATATATGTAATAGAAATGGGCGGGAGGGTGTCCTCCCCCTGTATTTCGTGGCATTTGATAATAGCGTTTCCATGGATGAGCAAAGCTTGCATAGAGCTAACGCTTACTATTGAATTGCAAGCTTGAAATTCAAAATACCGCTTTGTGAATGTTACCAATCACTGTGAAGCATTCTTCCATAGTCTTCCTATGCAAAGAGCATGAAATGTCCTTTTTATGCAAGAATCGAAATTATTTCCTCAATATAAGTAATACATATAACATTCCGAGGGTTTCCGAAAGATAGTATAGATGTCTCAACTTTAACTCTCTGACGTTAGGCTTCCCCTATTCCCTTACACAAATCCCTAACGAAATATACTTCACATTGAAAGGACGTTGCAAATCCTAGGCTTCTTGTTCACAAAAACCCCCGCCACGTGGATTTGAATAAGCTCCCTAAAAATGGTGCTGCTTCAAATTTCAAAGAATAATTTAAATCCATGGTCTTCTTTCTTCACTATAGAAATTCCTTGCTTCATGCATGTGTTGCAAATTCTAAGCAGAGACTCTGAAATCCTGGGCCCCTGTGCGCCTTTTTCTCCATGTATAATTCCCATATTACACGTATTGCAAATTTCAAGGCGAATTCTCAACTGTGCACAATTCCTGAGAAAAGGATGGGAGAACATGAGAATAGTCCTGAAAAGAGCATTTCAAAAAGAAAAAGAAGCCCAAGAATTGAGAGTCTGTATATAAATGTTCAGCATACACAGTAAGGAATTTTTTACGTAGCGTGAAATAAGGAAAACAGGAGCCCACGACAAGTGAGGTACACCCCTACTATATCAAACCATTAAGCAAATGGGTTTCCCGTGCGGAAGTTTGAATACTATACATAAACTTGGGCTATATGCGCAAGATGCTTGTATAGCATCAAGGTGTTCTCACAAATCTATATTGATGTTACTTGGTTTGCCCCACGAATTTTGGTGCATGTCCCTTCCATAGGCATAGAGAAAGTATTGCATGATATACATGGTTGAATTACGAGATCTAAACGTGTGTTTCGAAACACAGGGCCTGTTTCGAAACAGGCTGTGAAACCATTGAACCACTGAACAACAGAACCACTGAACCATTGAACCATTGAACCAATAGTTTTCCCCCTATGGAAATCCAGTGAACCATTGAACCATGGAACCATTGAACCACTGAACCATTGAACCATTGAACCATTGAACCAATGGTTTCCCCCCTATGGAAATACGGTAAAATGTTGAACCAGTTCTGGGTTTCCTTATGGGGAAAACCATTGGTTCAATGGTTCACTGGTTTTGCATACGGGGAAATCTATTGGTTCAATGGTTCAGTGGTTCTGTTGTTCAGTGGTTCAATGGTTCACTGGATTTCCATAGGGGGGAAACTATTGGTTCAATGGTTCAGTGGTTCCATGGTTCAATGGTTCACTGGTTTTGCATACGGGGAAATCTATTGGTTCAATGGTTCAGTGGTTCTGTTGTTCAGTGGTTCAATGGTTCACTGGATTTCCATAGGGGGAAAACCATTGGATCAATGGTTCAATGGTTCTCTGGATTTCCATAGGGGGAAAACTATTGGTTCAATGGTTCCATGGTTCAGTAGTGGTTTAAGGGTTCAATGGTTTATTTGTTTATTGACTTACCCTACTTGTTTCGAAGCAACCCCCATGTTTCGAAACACATAACATTATACTTTCAAAACATACTATACAATGGAACAACTGCCATATAATATCACATTTATAACGCGTATTGTGTACTAGAATACATATGTTATAAAGGAAAGTGCACGAAATGCAGGGAGGGGATACCCCTCAACCCATATACATATATATATATATTTATTGGGGGAGGGGGTGGGGGGGAGGTGTATAGGGTCTAGGGCTATATAGGCTTTATATTCTTTAGTTATTATGCTGGGGTTGCAAATAGGGAACGACAGAGAAGAAAATGGAAACTACTCTGGTACATGGGGATGATTGGGATATCATACTTACTACTGGTTAGGAGGGAATAAGGGAATATAATCCCCATATATATCCTGTATAACATATACTAGCCTTATGCTCTACTAAGTACTAACCCCCAATAATATTGGGGTTTAGGAGGTGGGGTTAGGGTTTGGTGCTTCCGGAAATTAGAGGTCTCTTTCTAATGTTCAGCTGATCCTTGGTCCATTGGTACTTGTACAGGGCCTGCCGAATCAGGGTTTTGGAAAGGCTTTGACATTGACTTGCTCGGGGTCAGCCCGCTAGACCCTCTAATCGACCACCACGAAGACTTCCAGGCAGGTGAACTCGACTCAAAAACGGAAATGGTTTGTGTAATCATCCATAGGGTTTGAGACGGACGCTTCCAACTTCCAACAACCGATGGCCCTGTCTTGATCCATGTACGAGGGCTCCGTTTGTGTTTTTCCCCCAATTTGAGCTTAGCAGCGTACGTTGGATGTGTAAAAATGCTGCCATACGTGACAACGAGAATACCACCCATCGGAAAACAGTGTTGACAGTAATACATGCAAGCACCACCACAGTCCCCGTAAGACTGCAAGACTAGTAGGTAAATGTGTACGGTAAGACATGTTTGCTATGACTGGCAAGGCCATTGCTCTTGGAAGGGTAACCTACTCCAGTAATTAGTTACGTAAGCCAGCGCGATGGCCCAGGAAACTTTTTCCAGACAACTTCTCTGTTGCCTGGGGAGCTGGCTGGGCAGGTTCGGAAGCAGCTGGCAGCAGCAGAGAGCACGAAGCTCTCCCTGGCAGAAGGCCAGGTGGAAAACATGGGGTGTAGGGATGTGTAAGGTTTCGATCAGGTTTTATGACCTGGCTGCAGGAACTGCAGGCAATGACGTTTACTTTGTAGTACGGATTCGCGCGAAAGTGCTGCAAGTTTCAGGGAGGTGCCACGTGAAAAAGGTTTGGCTTGGGCAAAGGAAATCCCCTTGTTTTGGACGGCTTTCACGCTGCCAGGCCTTGAGCTTGAAAAGGCCGCCAGCCACCCAGCAGTGTCAGAGCGGCAGAGCGTCAGGTTCATGCAGCTTGCGAAAGGCCAAGCATCTTCACGAAAAAGGGCTCTGGCATAATGCTGGTGGTGAAATGATTACGCTCGAAGAAGCTTTTGAATGCTGCACCTGGTTTCAGAGGCATGTTCACGAAAAGGTTCTCGAGCCTTCCTAGACGACTGGAAGGTGTAGGTGGGGGGGGAGCTGGCACACAAATTTGGAATTCAGGCTCGCAGAGCAGAGGAACCTTTCCCTGTCGATGTAGACCCGCAATTCATCCATCGTAATGCACTTCAAGTTACCAGGGCCCGGACCTCCTGGAAAAACGACTCAGCAAAATGTGTTTCTTGTGTCCCAGGAAACCGAGCGCTTGCGAGCGGAGGTCGCGCGTCGCTGGCCTGGCCTTTCTGCTCTGAGGGGCTTGGGATGAAATCTGGCCCAAATTGCCCACTGAGGCTTGGGCAAGGGGGTCCAAATTGCGACATCATCCTTCAAGCATGTAGGTTAGCATGTCAACGCATGTGGCTTCAAGAGCATTGAGTCGAATACTGGTGTGTACCGCTTGCCATAATTTCTGTGCCGCATGGGGTTGGCGTCCTATTGCTATCTATTGCTGGAGTTTTCCGGCTGCAGGATTCTTGGTTGCGCTGGGTCACATGATGTTTAAGATCCTTTCAGGATGCCCGGGCCATCTCTCAAAGTTTGGCTGTCTTTGCCGCCGCCATATTGGCCTGTAGATTGATAGTCGGTTCTTGAGTCTCTCCTTCATCGCTCTGCGCGTCGAATCCTGTGCCTTTTGGCCTGGCAAAGGGAGCCGCCTTAAGCTTTAGACTTCAGAGCACAGCTCTTCGGTCAAATTTCTTGGTCACCATTCTGAGTAGCTGGGTGGTCAGCCATGAAGGTGTTGGTGTCGTTCTGCATAACATCAGATGGAACAATCTTTCTGAGTTTCTGCATGGCTTGGTCAGGAAGATCCATGCCTTTCTACGAGCCGCGTCTCGCTCCTTTGCAACAGCCGCTTGGTTTCAGCAAGATAGTTTCATTTGCAGACTCTGGTAGAGAGGTGGGCTTGGGAACTGGTTTAGATGAGCGTGTCCTTATTCAAGGGCTTCTAGCAGCCCTCATGTGGTCGTGTGATTGGCAGAGATGACTGCAAGGAGCTCCCAAAATCCTGCCCATATTGCACCTCCTGCCAAGCTCTTCCAAGGATCTTCCTGCATTTCGCAGCCGCTTGTATCAGATTGGTTCTGAGGCATGGGTGGGTCTATCTCAATGCCAGCAGGACTCGGGTTTCGCAGGCTCTGTGCAGGTCTGAAAGAACTCTGATGAGAGAAGAGCCAATTGCGGTGTGACTGGTGCAGTCCTCAGCCAGAAGCCGAAGCCAAAGCGCGAATTTGAATACGCGGAATTTTTCTTGTTTTGACTTTTGTGCTTTTTCTGCGTACCCAGGAACCTAGAGGCACCTCTTTGCGTCGATCCAAGAGTTTTTCAGGGTATGTGCCTTTCTCCTTGAGTGGCATATCTGGTCGGCAGCTCGTCCGCACGTGAGCTCATAGGTGTTGTGCTTGCAACCAACGTCCGTGTTTCTGTCGGAAAGCTCTGATAGGGATGCCGTAGCAAAGCTGGTGGGCGGGGGGCGGAAGGAGGACGGCTGTTTTGATAGAAGGTCGCCTTCCAGTCAATCTAGCTCGGTTGCACTGTACAAGAAGGCTCACATGGGTGTTTAGCGTATAGTTGTCAAAATTGTGATCCCTTTTCGTCATTGGATGATAACGGATAACCTAAACATCTGGTCCGTATCACATTGGGGCCCGAAAAGAGGGGGTAATTTTGACAACATTATGGGTGCTTGAATTGTCAGCTCGATGAAGCTGGATTTCTCAGAACCGGGTTTGCATACCGCTGCGAATCCACTTCTTATTAGAAGGACGCCTTGGCAAGACCTACAAATCACAGTTGATACAAAGCACAGTGGCATGTTTGCTGAGGTTGGCCGATACAAGGGGAAACATGGAAGGTCTTCAAGTTGTGGTCTGCAGGCTACAGCCTCGTACCCCCTTCCAGCTGAACAATCACAGGCTGACAAAAAAGCATCAGCATGCTCTGGAGGCCTGGGAATCTTGTGGAGATTGGGGTTTCTGGACTATTCGAGGCGCCCCAGCCCACGCACCCTGGCAGGAGTTTGGCAGTTTGGCATGGCTTTTGACTTGCTGAGGCCGTGCTCTCCTGTATCCAGCATCTTCTTACAGGCTTTGGCAGAACCTGCTGTTCTCCATCGAAGTCTAGTATACTCTACTGGCACTTGTCATATCGGATCTAGAGATCGGCAGCCGGTGTTCAAAAAGGCAGCAGATGCTTATAGCATATGGCAGCTTGATAAGCATAAACATGTCCGCATCCTCAGCTTCAGGCATGCATCATACAGGGTGCCATTTGCCTGTGCAATTTTCTCAACCTCACAAATGTTGGAGGGTGAACACCTTGTATGCTGTCATGGTAGAAGGAGCCGACCCCTGGCAAATCCTAGAGCCAGACGCTGAGTCAATTGCACCAAGAGCCTCTCCTTAGAAATGGGCATTTTCCTACATATGCTTGTATAATCTCTCTTGATCCCTCTCTTTGCACGTGCATCCCCAGCGTCCCACATTTTGAAGGAATACTTTCCAAAATTTGTGCACGCGAAGGCATCAGGCTGAATGCCCCGACGCCGAATCGACGCCTACCTGGCCGGATACAGATGAGGACGAGCCTTGGGAAGGCGGGCTTAGGGTTAATGGCACCATCATGGAATGTAGCCCCGGGGGCACATGTTTCTTTATTTAAGGGGCTTGAAGTACGGTGACATTTTTTATAAGTGGAGGGCGGCCAACCCCA
>CAJNIZ010003666.1:6801-23112 GCA_905231905.1 Symbiodinium pilosum | reverse complement strand
GGGACCCTAGAGAACTAAACAAATCAAAGGCAGAAAAAGGATCTCGTGGCTCTGCAGACAATGCCTCTCCAACACCTCTCCAAGGGTGTAAAGGGTTTTAGGGGTTTAGGGGTTGAGGGATTTAGGGTTTAGGGTTTGAGGGTTTAGGAGTTTAGGGTTTAGGGTTTAGGGGCTTAGGGTTTAGGGGGACTACGTAACCCCAGGGCTCCAGTTACCTAAATAATGGGAACTGGGTTCTATATACCCTATAATTTCACAGCCCTTTAGGTAAGTAGGAGCCCTAGGGTACGTGGAATGCAGGAAATGAGTGTGAAAGAAAACGGACAGTGAAAGGGGAATTGCGCTTGTATGTAGGGGCTTTGTGGGGATTGTAGGGTTTGAATGGGGCCTAAACAGATAGAATGGCCTGCAGTATGTTGTAGTGGACATATGGAGTTAGATGAGGACCATACAGGGATAATATGGGTATTCATTCATGCCTCTACATTACAGTTTGGGGGGGGTTAACGGTATAGTTTGTCAGGGTCTGGGATTTGAGAATTAGGATTCTGGAACGAAACGAACGAAAGGTTGCCTTTGTCATTTGTGAAATGAAGCAATTGTAGATTCTTCATCCAGAACCAATCCTATACCGTAATGTCAAACCTCTCTAGAGAGATACTTCTCCCATGAAGATTTGTTTGGATTAATGGCTTGACGTTGAGGGGCAATAAGATGTTATAAGGGTTTAGAGCTCAAGCGCGAAATCTGACGCCACCCCCGAATAGCCACAACACTTTTAGGATGCCAAGCAGAGCAAGAACTCCTCCATCGCCGTAGTTCAGGAGCTTTAGATCTTTGAGGTCTCGGGCTTTGGACCTATGGAGAAGGGTGACTCAGGACTTATGGGTTCACAGCTTTAAGGAAGCTTGGGGTGTGGTACAGGTGTAGGGCTTCAGGTTTAGGATTTATCGGTTGTGTTTGGGCTTAAGGGGGTAGAGATGCAGATTAGGCTGTTATAGTGCTCCGGTTTTTTCAAGGCAAATGCAATCCTTACTGGATGCTTTGCCACACCCTACGGGTCCAAGGACCCAAATAGTAGGGTTTTAGGGCCCAAACATTATTAATAATATTCATAGTATGTGGGCCCTGAAACCCTTATTATTTAGGTCCTTGGACCCTTAGGGACAGGTAAGAAGAGGGAGTGCATGCTGTTGAAAAGGTGGCTTAAGCATAGACGGTAAGAAGGGCCTTAACTTGGAGGTTCATGGGAAATAAGAACTACTTACAGTATCACTGGGCTTATAACCCTACTTATCATCCCCCCTAAATGGGCTTATAGGGGTTAGCCCCATTGTAAGTAGGGTTCTAACCCCAATTGTAAATACTACTAAGTCCCGTGAGCCTCCAAGAAAGGCACCCTGGGTTTCCTGCTTAGGTTGCCTCTGCTGTGCAGGCTCTGGCCGCAGCCCCTGGGCGGCCGTAGTTCGCTGCTTCTGCCTGCCCCTTAGGGTCCAAGGACCTAAATAATAGGGTTTAAGGAATACTATGAATATTATAATGTTTGGGCCCTAAAACCCTACTATTTGGGTCCTTGGACCCTCAGAGTGCTGATGCCCCAATGGAGCTGTGAGTACCTGCATGTCCGGAGGACACGTCACGACGCCGGATGAGTTCATTGAACTCGGCCCATGACTTGTCCGTCTCCTTGGTGCCTAATTGAGAGAACCGCCCTGGAGCCAGTTTAAAACCTACCTTTGGTGAGCTAGGAATGAAGGAATGGATCCTTATGGTAATCCTTATATAACGCGATGTAGAAATTTCCATGTTCTTTTCCCTTCCTTCATTCCCAGCTAACCAAAAACCAGATTAACCCTAAACCCCATAAACCCTTAACCCTATAAACCCTAAACCCCATAATCCCAATTAACCCTATAGCTTACCCTAAGGGTCCAAGTACCTAATAATCATATACTTCCCCAAAACCTGTACTATGATTACTATTACCCAAATCCCAAGTACCTAAATATTGGGTACTTGGACCCTTAGGGTTACATTACAGAACGGGCTGCCTAGACTTACTTCCCCTACACAAGTATATATGCATATAACCCCAATATAAACCCCATTATAATATAGTAGGTTTCAGTTTCTTTCCCATTATCCCTATGTAACCCCAACTGGAACCCTACACCCTAAACCTCAAACCCTAAACCCTATATACACCTATATATCCCCCTTGAAGGGTACCTAAACATTGGGTACTTGGACCCTTAGGGTTATCTAACCTTGTTACAATTCGCAGGCTCAGCTTCTAGGCCTCTGGTGGCTGGGACTGGAAGTACATACCTGGGTAAATCCCTGATTTCTGGGTAGTACTGGGTTTAGGATTTAGGGTTTAGGGGTTTAGGGTTTAATTAGGGTTTAGGGTAGTACTGAACCCCGACAGTATGTAGGGTTTAGGGTCTAGGGTCTCGTCGATAGAAGCTTTGTCAGGCATCGCGCAATCGCGCGCGGTCCCAGACAGCTTCCGCCGCTTCTCTCGTGACGGACCCACGAGCGCAGCGCCGTTCGCAGCCCACACCGCGCCCAATTCTGCCACCTGAACCCTGAAAGTGTAGTAGAATAATGGCCTTTTGGGCTGTCTTTAGGGGCTATGGCTTTACATATTTTTTGGGTCCAGGTGGTACTGAATGCGCCTCAGTTTCGATGCCAACTGAGGAAAAGTTGTTTGGGTGAGGGGTCTGGCAAGGCAGACAACACGAAGCCTTGAACTGGGTAGGAATGTTAAGACACACTACGATTCTTCTGAAAGGTGTAAGTGGGCTCTAGGTAGGCATGTTACGAAACGCTAGAGCTCTGCATCTTCCGGGTTACTAAATTTTGCAAGCCTGAAAAGCTAATCCCAACACCATCAATGCTAAACCCGAAGTCTTGAGTCACTGAATCTTCCATGTAACCGGTTGGCCCAGATCCCTGGGAGGATCTGTACTAAATGCCCAATAAGAGGTCCTACCCAGTACTAGCATGGGGATGCATGGAGTGTGCCCGTAGTCTTACAACATATGCACGCGGGTCGAAACTTGTTCCTTCTGGAGCCTGCCTATGAGAAGTGGCTATCATACCGAACTCGCTTGACTAGTCTTTGGGTGGTCTTGGAGCAGACATGTTTGCACAATAGTACATACAGCTAACCAATGCTATACCAAATAAGACACTAGGCCCCAACATGAGTAAGCGAGACCCCTGAACCTTAAAGCCTAAATCCTAAACCCTAGACCCTAAACCCCAAGTAATCTAGACACGCTAAACCCTAAAGCCTCCTCCGGATCCTCGCTTTGATGGATCGAGCCTTCAGCTGTCCAGGATGGCGTTGCGGCTTAGTGTAGACCCCTAATAAATAAACTCCCTCCCCTTAATGGGGATGATAACCCCAATAAAGGAGAAGCAAATGGAAAAGAAAATGGACAATGAAAAAGAAACTAGAGAATATATAGGGGTTATTTGGGGCGATACAGGGGATTATAATAAGGATCTAGTATTAAGGCCCTTGAAAGGAGGGGGTTGATTAATCAGGGGTCTAGATTAAGGTTCATGCGTGAGTCAAGGTTGTAGATACAAGAGTTCAGGATTTTAGGGTCTAGGGTTTAGGGTGTGTAGGGTTTAGGGGGTTTAGGGGGTCTAGGGTTTTAGGGTTTGTTTTAGGGTTTAGGGGGCTCAAGTAGGGCCGATGTAGCTGCTAGTTATAGTCGCCAGGGCTTTTGGAGACTCGGAGCGTACAACTATTTGGAGCCTAAGTATACTAACTACATCTGTTTCTTGGCTGGTAGTAACAACAATAAACAAGAATAGCGATAGTAACAAGAATAGTAAACGAGTGCCCTAAAAAGTGGACGCTCCATATGTTTGTAGGATTCATTCTAGGCTTCAAGGACACAACGGGTGTTTCAGTGTTTGCTGCTAAGGCGTCAGGGTTTAGGGCGTATGAAGTCCAACAACCCAAAAAGACCTTAGCGTCTGAGACTCAAGGATGGGTTTGGGGTTTTAGGGTTTAGGGTTTTGGGTTTAGGGTTTTGGGTTTAGGGTTTTGGGGTTTAGGGTTTGAGTTCAGGGTTTGGAGGTAAACGGTTTAGGCGGTTTACGTAACAACGCTCCGAATTGCGCAAGAGAATAAAAGGCCATAAGTTGATCACTTCGGGGTCTAGGGTTTAGGGTTTAGGGGACTTACCCAAAGGGTCCATGTAGTTATATGGTATATACTTGGACTTTAAAGTAGGTATATGGGAACCCCTTTGGGCCCTAAGTATATACCATATACCTACATGGACCCTTTGGGTTAGTAAGTAGGTTTTTAATGTATTTTCCAGTTTCTTTCCTATTATCCTTACATAAGCCTATTATATGATGATACTGTCCATCTTATTTTCCATTCTCCCCGTATGAACCCAATATAACCCGGGAGAGCTGGGGGTTGCCATTGCAGCATTTTCGAAGGTGCTGGGACGGAAGACCCTAAACCCTAAACCCAAACCCTAGACCCTAAGGCCCTAAACCCTAAACCCAGGCAGCCAAGATGGCTATGGAATTTCGTAGCAAGAGCGTGATTGTCCCACCGACCACGGCTCATAGTCTGGGGCAAATGAGATCGTGGTGCTCTTGGATAATGTAGACGTATGATTAATAAAACCTCTTCATTTTATTAGGATTCCTATTATAATCCCTATTAAGGGGAGTGGGTTTATTGATCTGGGGTCTGGGTTAAGAGTTTGGCGCCGTTGCGCACGAAGGCTCTTGCCTTGGGCACTTGGGCGCTCATAGCAGTTCCCGCCATTCAAAGAAGTAACATCAAAGGCCAAGTGGCAATGTTGTATGCCTGGATCTCTGTCTTGGTGTCTACATCACATGTTGCAGCAATTCTTCCGCGGGAGATGTAATCGGTAATCCTTCCGAGCTCGGCTAGAGCTTCAGCTGGGTCTTTGCCCGCCTCAGCCTTTGCGCTCCAAAGGAATAAAGGGATCAAATGCGCAGCTTTGCTGGGCCCTTCCAGAAGGTTCCAAGTCATCATCCAGCAGCATCTGCAGCTCCACGAAGTGCCCCTTTCCTCTCTTATACGACCCCACAGATCGAGCTGCCAGGAATATCTCCTTGAATAGGTTTGGTGGCTCCACTTCTAGCCTCACCTGGTCAAGCCACTCCATCGAACCTGCAGATGTGCGCGAATCTTTGTAATACCTAGTTATAGCTTGAGTTGTTCACTCCCCTGGCACGTTAAGCCCTTCCCCTAAGGGTCAACGTATCCAAGTATGAGGGTTTGAGGTACCACGAACCATTCGGCTTATGGTCTGTACGACCAGGAACCCCATTTCTTGGAGCCTGAACCGTCCATACAGGGTACTGCCCGCACCCAGTGCGAATAAGTATAAAGTGAAACATGAAGTCCATACTGTGGCCCCGATTATATATTTCCGCATAAGAATAATGTTAGGACTTATCTAAACTACCGCAGAAGACTCAATGTCCACTCAGTACGGGTCCGTTGATAACCCTAATATTGACAATGAATATTGACAGTGGCTCAAAAATCCCTGTAGTGGTCTGGGCTTCGAAAATGGTCCTGGGAGCCACGCCCAAGCCAAAATACGCTGCCTCTGCCTGGGTTTAGGGTGCTAAGGGTTTACGACCTTGGGGGGGGGAGGGGGGGGTTGGAGGTTTAGGAGGTTTAGGCCTTTGGGGCGGTGGGACTGTGAAGTTGGGGGTTCAAAGCTCGAGGGTGTTGAGGGCAAGCTTGGGTAGAGCCCTAAGGTCTGCGGGGTTTGTGCTTTGGATTTACGTTTGTGAAGTTTTGGAGTCATCCCAGTTCTTGGCTGCATGTGCCGTAGGGAAGCCAGTGCCTCAGCCAGTACTACCTGGACCCCCAAAGTGGGTAAAATAACAGCCCAAAAAACCTTCACTAGCCCAACGGACCATCATCTTACATACTTTGGGGGTGCAGGTAGGGATGGCATCATTATCCCTAAGCCCTACACCCCTAAAGCCCTCAGAAAGTACAAAGCGTCCCGTTGCATGCGCATGATGTGAAATGGCCGGTCTCTCACATGAGACCTACATGGCTATGAGCCCTAAACCCAAGCCCTAAAACCTATCCCTTAACACTACATTGAGAGAAGAGAAGAGCAAGAGGAAGAGAAGAGGCGGAAAAGAAAGAGTGGGATCCGGAAATAATGAGGAATCCATAACCCGGTTCCAGTAGCACGGAGTTCACAGGGCCTAAGGTGATCCTGTAAAGATCACACATGATGTTTAGGTTGTACAGAGGAGACTTGGTCCTTAACAAGTTCTGTCACCCAAATAATAGTGATAGCAATAATCATAATCAGAACCACCCAGTAGGATTATATTCTTCATACAAAAATACGACAACCCAGAGGTGCCGATGATCTTGCTCTGTCTTGGGACTGTGGTGTCCCATGGTATCCCGCGAAACGGCACTGATCGTGTGAACCCTGCCTCATGTGTCTTGAGCACCGCTGAAGAATGCGCTGTGGCCTGTTCCAGCATGTCCTGCACTCGGGCTCGCAAGAGGGGCCGGTTCATACAGGGCTGCAATACCCGAGGGATCCAGGTATACAGACAATACCTGCATTGGGCCCTAAAGTCTGTAACTATTACCCACATTGGGCTATTGGTATCCCTAGAAATAGCAAGGAAAAGGTTTGGGTCTCCATGATGCTATAGTTCGCCGGAGCGTCCTACCTTAAGACGTTTGGAACCCATAGGTGGCGTCCAAGGCCTAAGGGCTTATTCGGGGCCTGAAATCTAAACCCTTGAGCTCAAACACGGAATGTAAGCTGTGACTTCGCTGCCCGCTGGTCTCTTCATGACAACACGTCCCAGGCCACGATGAAACTTCGTCACTGCTCGGACACCTTAAATCAAGGGAACCCTCAGGGGACTCCATCTATAGAGACTTTTGCCAACCTTAGACAGCCTTAGGAAAGTCGTCAGTAAAATGGGGATAACTGTGGTTATTGTATGGCTTACAACGGCTATAAGTACACTTACCAAGTCCCGCTGGGAGGTGGGGATTTACAATTTCGCACCCTAAATGTGGCTTCCTGGCGAGGGTCGTATTCGGGGACAATAAGAGTAATATTGGCAGAAGTAATAGGAGTAGGTAGTAGCAGCACTTGTAGCACTAGTAATACAAGTAATACTCGCAGCAGCAGTAGCAATCGCAGGGGCACGGGGAGGGGCAGCGGCAGTAGCAGTAGCCGTAGCAGTAGCAGCGGTAGTAGCAGTAGCTCTAGCAGCAGCAGGAGGACTAGTAGTAGCAGTAATAGTAGTAGCAGTAGTAGTAGTAGTAGCAGCAGCAGCAGCAGTCAGCAGCAGTAGTAGTAGAAGCAGTGGTAGGAGTAGCAGTAGTAGTGGCAGTTGTAGTAGTAGCAGTAGTAGCAGTAGCAGCAGTACCAGTCGCAGTACTAATTAGCCGCGGCTGCGGCTGCGGCGTTGGCGGCGGTGGCTGTGGCAGTGGCAGCAGTGCTGATTGTGATTGTAGAAGTACTAAGCTAGTAACAGTGGTAGCTTTGACTGCTTTGCAGTAATTTCAGAACCTGAAAGGAATTCAATTTTGGATGGTTTCTGTATAAACCACCGCTTGGAGTGAGGTCGGGTGAGGTCGTCATGCTCTGGTCAGTTACTGTCGTCTCCTGTGAGAAATTTTGCACGCACCTAGGTATCATGCAACAGACAACTACTTACTCTACGCCAAGCAGACATGGACACCCATGAATCCCATACACCACCATTGTCTGGTGCCCTATGGAATTGCACTAAGAGTCATAGTGGATGTCCTTCCTTAGTTTAAGTGAACAAGCATTCCTCGATTTTAGATTCAGTCAATAGCTTTACCAGGGCCATTTCCAGGCTTCCATGCTACTTTGAGAGGTCAAGGGAAAGAGCCCAAAAAGCCCGCACCTCCAGTCCCGCGGAGTGGCTGTTGCTCGCAAACCTTGATGCTTAGCGCATGTGCTGAAACGCTCAGAAGGAGTTAGTAAGCAAGTTGGTACTAAGTGCTCCTGGGTTTTGTGTTAGTGAAGAAGCTTTAAGGGATAATAAGCCTGATTACGAAGTCCCCCTATCGTGACACATTCAACATGTGTCCAAACATGCTTGGGTTCCTTTGGCGAAGCTTTAAGATTGCGGGTGGGATTGTTTAAAAACAGGGGCACATGAAACCTTAATCCTCAAACATCCTCCGCTCCAACAAGGAACCCCAACACGGCGCTGGTAAAGCTGAAGTCCCTTTAAGAGGGGCTAAAAGGTCTCCCTGTCTGTTTAAGGTATAAAAACAGCACTCAGAAATTCGGATTGATGTGCCCAATGGCGTTCCCTGAAGCCCTACTATGCCCACCGTCGGCCCTGGTCTCAAAACTCAACCCCACACGGCTCAGGGCTCAGGATTTAGGGTTTAGGGGCTAGGGTTTAGGGCTCAGGGTTTTGGGCCAAAAGCCCACGCACCTAAGACTCATAACCGCTGGAAGCCCCACATTCATCCGCCCAGGATCTAGGAAGGTACAGCACGAAACACAGATGGTTCTAAGAGACTATAGGATGTCACCTAGTCATATCTTGGGCTTTCCCTACGTAACTAACCCTAAGACACCAAACCTAACGCTAAACCCTGCATCCGCCAAGGAACTCCCACTGCGACAGGATGAAGTGGGTCTTTGGCTTTTGGCCCGGCCACACGACTGGCCCTCCAGCATAGGGTTTTGGCTTAGGGTTTAGGCTTTACGCTACTTCGGCCCCTCTGGATAGGTTGAGAGCTCTACTGCAGGAATTCAGGCGGCTACTTGTTTAGATCCCTGGGATTTAGGGTTTAGGCTCAGAAAACGGCATTGTGCGGTTTGCGGGGTGGGCGTGTAGAGTTCACGTGTTTGAAGTCATCAAGTGTTTAGGCTTGATGGTCGTACTTTGTACGCTGTACGGGAAGGGGTGCAACTACCGGCCTCTGTAGGACCCGGTGGGGAAATCTGAAAACAGTGGGTAGTTTGTAGTGGCGCTCTCAATCGGACTAGAAGGAAGCTATGTTCAGCGCAATATAGCCCTACTTCTTACTTCTTACTCTGCAAACTTTCAAGTTTCCACTGATTTCAGCTGGAACCCTCTCGGATTTGGGGCTTGAGGCTTCGGCTTAGATGCCAAACGGGTACAGACTAGAAAAGTGAACTCTGGGGCATCTGCCACCAGGGGTGCAAGTCTGTAATCCTTGACTATCAGATGGGAAAGGATGCTATGGGGCTGCATTCTTCTGGCAATATGTGGCCATGCCGAAGGAAATCAAATCTCGCTGTTGTTCCCTTTTAGGATTCTTCTCATGGCAACTCAGGCTACACTTCGCAGAAGATAGGATCTGGGCTCGGGGCGGTTGAAGCGTCGGACAAGCATACTTCAAGCCCTATTTGCCGCACATCTTGCCTGCCCTGCAAATAGCCAGACAGGTCCCCTATACCCGAGCCCTACCTGTTACCTATAAGGACACCCTAGATCATAGTCCTAAGCACCAAAACACTAAACCGGTTGGAAGTCCGTATCCCTGAGGGTCCATGCAATTAAATCGTACATACTTGGACCCCACAATAGTTACATAGAAGCTAAGAGAGGTGGCCTTGTGGAAGAGGGCACTGATTCTCAACTGACGGCGCCTCCCACATGCAATATCTCTCAACAGGGTTTACAGGGCTTCTATACAGGTATATAGCCATCATAGCGAGATAGGTTTAAGTTCCCGAAAAATTAGTGGCCAGTTTTTGAGGGTCCCTATACAGACAGGGTTATAACATGTCGAGGGTCAAATTGGGTCCACTGGTTGTTTTGGGACACGACATCTCTCAAAGTCAAGGGACTCCAGGGCTATGTGGAAGGATTTTCCCCCTACAAAGGAACCTATGATGTCTGAAGAGGTGCGCACCAAAACCATAACGACAACCCTACCGCGCCTAGATTAGATATTTGGATTCCGGAATCATAAAGCGGTATAATAAGGCTCCTTCGAGAGCCCTAGAACACTGTTTAGCTTTCCCTAGAAGCCCAGGTACCCAGAAAGTAGGTTCTTGGGTGAAAGAAAGTATAAGTTTATATAGGGAACCAGGGACAAGAAGCTAATACATAGGTAACTGGGCTTCTAGAGTGTAGCTTAAGGTTTACTAAGGTTTAGGGTCTGAGGGTTGTAGTTTTAGTTCCCAGGGTTTACTGTTGAGGGCATAGTGCAGGGGCCTAAAAAGCTGATTACTCATAGTGCGCGTTTTGAAGTCTATTTGAGGTACCATATACCGGAACTGTCCAGGAAACCATGGACCATCGTATTGGTGGTTGTTCATATAGGCTTCTGTATGACCCTGCCAGTTGATGTTTCATGTTCCATGCTCTTTTTCGTTTGACTCTCCGTTATCTCCAAACTGCAGAAGGCTTCTACATGACAGCTCTTGGAAATTCCTGGGCTCCGCTGTAGAATCACAAAGTGGCAAATCAGAGGGGTTTAAGAGTCCTGCGAATGCCTTCCTGGGAAGCAAATCTACGTGCTAAGCCCCCGGAACATCACTTTCTGGGTGCTAAAAGCACAGTTCGGGCATTACGTGGCCGAAAGAGGTTAGAACCGCCTGCTGACCTACTGAATCCCCGTGAACCTCAAAAGGAGAGACGGGAACGTGGCACCCCCGAAGGAGGCAAGCGGTTCGGGCTACAAATGGTGCTTGAAGGATCACGGTCCTTTTGAAGCGCGGCTATATATGGCGGTTTCCCAAAATTAGGGGTACCCTTCTTGGGGGTCCCTATAATAAGGATTATAGTATTTTGGGGTCTATATTGGGGTCCTCTTATTTTGGGAATCTACCATATAAGTTTCTGTGCTAGTTTTGGGAAGGGGCGTCTCCTGAAGAAGTGCTTCGAAAGTCAGTTTTTAGAGCCAGGATTGCTGTGGTGCTATTGTCATGTTGGAAGCCTTTTTCTTCGTCTTACGGGTCGAACTCTGAATCTGGATCCAAGTAGGAAATGTTTATTGTTTTAAGGCCTTCTTTGGTTGTCTATCCGTTTTTATACAGGAACTCTGCAACGAAAAGAACCGAAGGAACATATCAGTAGGACTTGGGAACACCTGCATTTCCTCGACATGTATTGTTTTTGTTCATGGTTATTGTACGGGAACTTATATAACATAACTTATCGGACTTAAGACTTTCTTGATCTCCTAAATCTTTCTGGTTTGAAACACGATTTTTACGGTTGCTCAGGCTACTGCGGAGCCGCAAGGGGGTTGAAATGATGATGAAACATGGAAACCACATGGCCCCAATATTTCTTGACAGCACAAAGCTGCCCTCTCCTTATTTCTATGCTTAAAACCATGGGCCCCTAGTATGGGCCCTTAACCCTGGGATCCTCATAAAACCTACTATATACATTACATGTACCCTTAGGGGCCTCTAGAATCCCTCTAAAAAGGCCTAAGGTGCCTGTATTAGGGGCCCATACTTCTACCCTTGATTATTGTGAAAGCCCACATAATATTCTATCATCCAAGGGGGTGTGCTGAGTGGGGCGTATTAGGGGCAATCGATTAAGTTCCCTGGATCCTAAACCCTAGCCCTAAGCCCCAGACCCCAAAACCTAAACCCACAAAACCCTAAACCCCAACCCCCACAAGCTAAAACTTGAACCTTGGGTACTGCCCCCCCTCACTAACAGTTGGATAATAATTATAATAGGGTTACATATAGCCCTTAATATGACCCCTAATTTAGACTGTTACTGGGAGGGGGCAGTACCCAACCTGAACCCCAACCCGCCAAAACCCCAAACCCCTAAACCCTAAACCCCAAATTTGCGCCTGCGCACCTACGAAGTCCAGGTAGCGACACCAAGCCTCCAGTACAGACACCTGGCTTCTTTTCCTTGTCTTGCTGAGGATTTGGGGTTTCTGGGAGGTTCTTACTGAAAGCGGTTCTAGGGCCAGATAGGCTTCAAAAGCTTTCTTGAAGGTTCTTATTGAAAGCTGGTTGTAGGGGTAAGTAGAGGGGGTTAGGGTTTAAGGGTTGGGTTTTCCCCTGAGGGCCCAAGTTCCCGTATACCTGGAGGTTTGAGGTACCAGAAGCCATTCAGATGATAGCAATTGGGACCTAGAGCCCCAATATTTGGGAACTTGAACCCTAAGGGTGTCCTTTCTGTTAACTTGCCTGGATTTAGCGCTTTTAGGGCTTCAATTTAAGGTTTTTGATGTAGGGCCTGTAGGGCTTTAGGGTTTAGGAGCTAAGGTGTAGGGTGCTGGGGTATAGGATGTTGGCCTCTAAGGGTTCCCTTCTGAAAGGGTCCATGCACCTACAGTGGGGGCTCCAAAATGCAGCCCCTTTTGCTGCTCGAGGTGCACCGTATCCCGAAAGGGACCACAGTTTTTACAGCTTACCAGTTACGTACCATATATATATATAATACGTATATATATATATATACATATGTATATATATATATAGAGTGAGTACCCAGTCTCCAACATACCTATGCATCTCCCTTTTGATTCTAAGCCCAGGAGTTTAGACTATAGCTCACTGGCTTACCTGGCTTCGTGACCGCTGGTCCCTCTTCATGTTAGGGGTGTCAATCTGCAATCGCCTCACCGCTCAATTTGGTAGCATCTCCGTGCATTCGACTCGCGCTCAGGAAAGGCGTGCCTTCTGAGTATTGTGTTTAACGCCCTGAACCCTGACCCTAAACCCTAAACACTGAACCTGTAAAGGCACACAAGCACTGTTGGGTCAAGAAGATCACAGGTTCAGGCTAGGTTGTAATCAGTAGTTCTCTAGATTGCTCTACGTAGACTCAACTTGCTTGGTGCTTTGTAAGGAGTTGTGGATCCCTTGAATCAAATTCTCCCATTCCACTCCCTAAACCCTCAATACCTATATCCCGAACTTTCAAGCCTAAACCCTAACCTTAAAACCTCTCTCTGTACTCTCCGATAACAGTCAACCTGGAAGTTCAGGGGACTATATAGTTACTATTAAGTAACCCTAACAGTCCAAGGACCCAAATAGAAGGGTTTAAGGACCCCCATACTACAATGGGCCCTAAAACTCATTATTTGGGTCCTTGGACCCTTAGGGTAACACGAAGCCCCCAAGGAACCTCCAATCCCCAAATTCCCGCCCTATAGCCGCCCCCTTACTTAAAGGGGGCCCAAGTCTCGCGAACCTCCAGGTTAGGGTCTAGGGTTGGGTTTAGGGTTAAGGTTCAGGGTTTAGGGCCTCTGGTTGATAAGGGCATCCTCAAAGAAGGCCCCCATTAGGGTTAAGGCTTTTTCCATCGGCCTTACAGCCCTCAATGATCCCTATGCCGGCCCCAAATAGTCCACAATAGGGTTGGGTTTGGTGGGCTCCTATTTGGGGGGGTCCCTATCTATAAGCCCCGACCTGTAGACTATCAAAGTAAGCAGAGGAAACAAAGTAACCCTAAACCCTAAGCCCTGGACCCTTTTAGGGGAACAAAGTGAAAGATAGGTGGCCTGGTCCAGAAAACGGCAGACGGGGAGGCGCGCCCGGAAATCTGGGAAACTCAGATCCCAAGCCTCAACAAACTTCAAGACTTAGGGTTTAGGCTAAGGGTTTAAGGTTTAAAATCAAGGTTTCAGGGTTAGGGCTGAAGATTTAGTGATTACGTAGGGTTAAACATTTAGGTTTTTTGTTCAACTCCTTTTCCACCTCATGCCAGGCCAGAAAGAGCATCAAAACGCAGGAGTACCCAGACCCCCTACAGGATCCAAAAAATGGAACCCCCCCCAATATGGACCCATTACTACATTGGGAAAACTAGGGGATTATTGGGGGGTTCCATTTTTTGGATCCTTTAGGGGGTCTGAGTAAGGGAAACACCGAAAAGCCCATCATGGTAGCAGTCCGTCTCTGCACTTACAGCATCCACAGACCACCAAACCCTAAACCCTAAACCTAGGTTAGGGTTTAGGGTTTAGGGTTTAGGGATCCTTCGAGTCTCAGCCCTGGGCTCCATATAAGGCTCTGCATTTCCTGCAGAACAACCCACAGAAGAACAGGAGGCAGCACACGGCCGCCACTATCCCTAGCACCTACCAGTTCACCTGCAGCCACCGCACCTGTACACCCTGAGCCCTCAACAGCAGCAGAATTCGTATTATTTGTACAACCCTGGATTTAGGGTTTAGGGTTACCGGGCTGGGTTAAGATGTAGGGATGCCTTTGTTCTTTCACAAGCCATCCATCCCACAGCCCTAGCCTTGTCAACCTAATGGTAAAATCCCGCACCCCTTGACCATGCATATGCCCGATGTAATGATGCGGTATATTGGGGACTACTTGTGAATAGGACGTGGGTTGCCCCCTAAACCCTTAACCCTAAACCCCAAACCCTAGACCTGCTTGTGCTATGCCTTGGCGTAGCCGGAACCTCTTTTTCCAACTTTCCCTAAGGGTCCAAGTACCAAATATTTAGGTACTTGGGATTTGGGTAATAGTAGTTATAGTACAGGTTTTGGGAAAGTTAATAATTTTTTGGTACTTGGACCCTAAACCCTAAAGCCTATATACCCCTATATATCCCCTTTAAAGGGACCTGAGTATATGATTATTAGGTACTTGGACCCTTAGGGTTTCTGGCTTCTGCTCTAGGGTTTGCAGCGTGGGGATTTTGGAAGTTTCCCAAAATAGGGGGACCTGCATGTGGACCCCAAAACCCCAGACCCCCTACAGGATCCAAAAAATGGAACCCCCCCCCCCCCAATATGGACCCATTACTACATTGGGGAAACTAGGGGATTATTAGGGGGTTCCATTTTTTGGATCCTTTAGGGGGTCTGGGACTACAATGCTCCTTCGTATAGGGACCCCAGAAAAAGGGCCCCCAAATTGTTGGGCTAAAACACGTTTTTGGTTTAAGTTGTACTGAGGATCTACGGCATGTGGACCCCAAACTACAATAATCCTTCGTATAGGGACCCCACAGAAAGGACCGCAAATTGCTGGATAAAACCACGTTTTCGGTTTAAGTTGTACTGGGGATCTACGGTGCGCAGTTTTGCGCAGGGCTTCCTGAAGAGGATGCAAAAGGATCCCTACAACCTACAAGGTCTCCCAGGTGCACCAGGTTATAGTCCCTCATTGGATAGAACATGGGGTATATCGGGATCTTATTCTAATATACCCAAAGCCATATTCTATCTGCCTAAGGGGGACTATATGCTTGGAGGACCGGACCCACTTACCTTTTTGGGTATCCTTGCAAGCCTAAGCCTTGAACCCGAGAACATCAAGATTCCGAGCCCGCAGGTCAGACCCTAAACCTAAACTCTACGCCCCAACCCTTAAACCTTCCTAAACCAAAGCCTGAACCCTAAACCCAAACCCTGGAGGAACCACATGCAGGTGGTTCCATATGTCATGTCAAAGGAGAGGCCATGGGAAATACACTTCCTTAATGGGAGATCCTTACCAAAAGGGGAACCTTGCTCATGGCCATTTTGGGGGTTAGGGTTTAGGGTTTAGGTGGATTATTGAACAATTTTCATCTGCGATGTGTGCCGAGTATAGGTTAAGGGTTTAACAAATATCATCTGCGATGATTGCCGAGTATAGAGGGACCCCCAGGATTGAGGATGCAGAAGAGCCCATGGCCTCAACCTTTCCAGATAGGCCTGAAATCTTGACATACCCCTATGTAGCCCCCAGATACCCATACCCTAAACCCTAAACCCTAAACACTAAACCCTATTTCGGGGAAGGGATGACCAAAGGAAGAAACTCGGAGTCCCAAACCCTGCACCCCCAAACCCCCATCCCTAAACCCTGGTCCCCAAACCCTACACCCCAAACTCTACATCCCTAAGCCCTAAACCGTTTATACCTCCTATACCATAATCCCTAAACCCTAAAGAAACATCCCTGAACCTTCATCCCTAAATCTAAAACTCTACTCCCTATACCCTCATCCCTAGGCCTGAACCCCAGACCCTACACCCTATAGGGTTTAGGGTTTAGGGTTTAGGGCCCATGAAGCACTGCTCAGGTTGTGGCGCCCTCGTCGAGGCCCAGCTTGTCTGCCCTCATCACGAACGATGCGGAGAGGCAGCCGATGGCCTTTGCTTGGACTTAGTAGGGTTTAGGGTTTATAGTCCCCCTTAAGTAGATAGAATATGGGGTATACAGGGATCCTATTATACTATACTCAAAGCAATATTCTATCTACTTAAGGGGGACTGTGGGGTTTAGAGTTTAGCACCAGGGATACGATCTTTCTCTAAGGGATTTGGAACCC
>CAJNIZ010003665.1:10996-21464 GCA_905231905.1 Symbiodinium pilosum | reverse complement strand
AAACCCTAAACCCCAAAACACAAACCCCAAAACCCCAAACCCCTAAACCCCAAAACCCAAAACCCTAAACCCTAAGCCCTTAACCAAGTGGCTGCAAAGCCTTCCAAGGCTACTGGCGTCTCGCAGAGGGGCAGCCAAAGCAGAAGCAAACCCTGACGGTCCAGGGGCTGGCTTATAAGGTTTATATTAGGGTTTATAGGGTCAAGGGTTTATAGGGTTAAGGGTTTATAGCGCTAAGGGTTTATAGGGTGAAGGGTTTATAGGGCTAGGGTTCATAATAGGGTTACGTGTTTAGGGTCTGTGTAAAAGTTCCATATACTATCCCAATAGCTAATGGAGAAAAAATGGACGAGATGAAAGGGAAATTGGGATTGTGGGTACATACAAGAATTGAGGGCCACTATGTAACAAGGTTTAGGGCGTGGAGTTTTAGTAAGGGAGCAGCAGAGATACAGGATGAGTGCAGAGGGCCTACTAAGGATAGATAAATGGTTAGAAGCTATCTGAATAAACTCTTGTAAATTGTGATTTTTCGGTGGTTGAACTAAATAACACTATATATTCTTTTTGTAGAACACTGTACTCAAAAAAAGGATATAGTCTTACTCTAGAATGTGTACCATAGTATCCCCACGTGAAATGCTATTCAGGTATACCGGGATACTATGTGAAAAGACGGGGACGCCACGGATGACCCCCGGCAATGGACCTTTATTTTGGCACCCGAATCTGAAATGGCACCTCATGTTGCCCAGCCGAACACATCCCAAGCCCTCAATTAAGTATTCTATCTTTCTTATCACTGCTGGTGCTACTATTGTTCTTACTGCGGGTGTTATGCATATTCGTATTCCCTTTGTCATCATGAAGGTATATACCCCTATAAACCCTAAACCCTAGAAGGAGAGGTCCCTAATTCGCCTGAGCCAGAATCATCCAGAGGAACATAGTCGAAGGACGGATGACGAGCGCTGCAAAGCCGCCTCAGATGTTAAGCCCTATAGTCTCCCTTGAGTAGATTCTGGCTTTGGGTATTATATCATAAGATCTGCATACACCCCATATCTTATCTACTTAAGAGGGACTTTATTGTGAAAAGGGAAGATCTTGCAACGCCTAGGGTTTAGAGTTTAAGGTTGGGCAGGTATGTTCCGAAATGCTCATGTAATCCGTAATGCTACTGTTGAATATAGGGTATAACCTGATTAGAGCTTGAATGTTTCCTACCTAGGTCCATCCGGCTGATGCTTAATGGCAAGTGGGGGAGTGAATTTAGGTACCATTGTAGGGGTATATATGCGGACTATATGGGATCCACTCCCCCGCTCTCTCTTAGGAACCGGTAAGTTACAGCCTTCCTAGGAGAGAAGGTGTGTCAAGATGTTCCCTTTTCCACAGGCGCGCATGCAAAGGAAGCTGGGAACTGAGCTTCAAGGAGTAGCCAGGGAGCCACCCGCCACTAAGTTAGTACTATTCCCTTTCTGCAATCATGTTAGGGGTTTAGGATTTGGGGTTTGGGGTTTTGGGTTTAGCGTCCTAGTATCATGTGGAGTATATTCTTGGATCCAGGGATACTGGGTTCGGTGGGTAGGGCAACTATTCCGGGTATCAGGGCATGTTTTATGGCTTCAAGGGAACGCTAAGGGTCCAAGCAAATTCTAATCATTCAATGGTTATGTACTTGGGATGTGGATAATAGTAATTGTAGTACAGGTTTTGGGCAAGTATATGATTTTGGGGTACTTGAACCCTTAGGAAAAACCCTAGATCCTAAAACCTAAACCCTGAATCCCTAAACCCCAAAAGACTGAGTGTTATTGCAAGCATGCCAGGGGCTGCAGGCAATTCAAGGCCTCGACGCTAAACCCTAAACGATAGTGCACTTGCTATGTTTGCAAAGTGCCCACATCCTAAACCGAACCGGCCCCCACATGCTAACGCCGAAAAGTCCCCAAATGCTATGCTCTACTTCGAAAGTCCCGAAATCCTGGACCCTACCCCAAAGGGACACACCCTAAACCTCAAACCTCAAACCCTAAACCCCGCACCATATAGCTACTTTGGGTAACGGACAGGTGAACGAGCCAGGGCACATAGGAACCTTCCCGGAATTCCGGCCGCGCCAGCAGTGGACACAAGCGTCGCAGCAGATTCGTAGTGCCGGACTTCCCTTGCGTAGTAGGTGATGTGGGTGTATGGCACCGTGAAGGTGCAGAAATACAGCAGGATACCCAGGTTCAGTAGAACGAAGCTGGGATCCGAGAAGGGCTCGAAGAGGCCATACCAGAATGACTGAACATCCTGAACCTCCTCTGGGTTGCTGTTAAGGAACTTACATTAAGTTGCTGCAATGTAAGAAAACAGTGTTATTTTGTGTTCTTTACTGTATACCATATATTATGATGACTGAATGTAAGTTCTTCAACCGAAGCCCAGTCCTTTCGCGGTTGGGTGGTGTTGACTTTCTTGTCCTCGGCCGGAGCTCTCCCCGGCTTGAGGACATAGTAGAGACATGAAGCAGAGATGGCGAGCACCACCAGAAAGCAGAGGGCCAGAATCTGCTGTGTAGTCCGCCATCCATGTTCCTGTGTGGCTGTGCGGGGGACAAGGCCAGCAAGTTGCAGTACCAAAGAAGTAGGAATACAAAACAGGACAACTAGAGCAAGAACATGAAGATATGGGATTACCTAAATGACAACCCTACCCATCATCGTGTGCTGTAGAACCCCTCCCGCAGAACAAATAAGCGGCTCAATCATTAGGAACACTACAGGGGTCAGTTCTCAACCCAAAACCCCAACACCTTTTAACCCGTAACCCAAAACCCACGGGCCGCTAAGAGGAAGGGTCCCCTTGTTGGGGGTTTCGTTAGCATAGGGATTGTCGTATGTAGGGCTCTATACGGGCGCCCGGCCAAACAAAAATGCCAAAACCTACCATGAAATCCGAAAGCCCTAATTCCCTCTTTGCATGCTTTCCTTGGGAAAATGTGATGTTAGGAGGGGTGGGGACTTCAATACTAGAGTCAGGGGATTACCAGGACTGTTCCCCTTCGATTGGAGCGCACATGGGTCCAGGAAGGGAAGTGTAGTTACAAGTGTAGCTCCAACCATATGAGCATAACCATTCGCTCGAATGCAATGCTACATCAAGTCCTTTCCCAACAAAATACCTGCCTTCTGAGGTAGCAAACGCTCGAAATTTGAAACCAGCACCCTACACCCGAAACCCTCTTCGCCAACAAGCCCTTAACCCCAAACCCTAATCCCCAATACCCTAGATTCTAATCCGCAAACCCTAAGCCCAAAACCAACCACAGTACAGGCTGCACCTCGATAAGGAGCGATTGGGCGTGGTTGATCAAAAAGGTGCCCACGCCGCCACCGCAACCTCGAGGCTTTACTTTCCGTAGGGCGTTGTATAGGTTGAGGGTCTGGGCTTAGGGTAGAATACATATATATATATATGTATATGTCACCTTTACTTTGGCGAGTTCTACCTACTAATTCGCGGAAGGAAAATATTACTAACGTGAGGGAGTTGGGGAAACCCCTAAACCCCAAACCCTCCACCAGTAGCTGTCCAAGATGCTGGTGAGCCCCACAGCCACCGGCAACTCCCTGGGACTCAGCCGTCCGTAGATCGATGTTGTGGAGGATCTGGGAATTTGGGTTTAGGATGTTCAAGGTTTAGGGTTTAATCGTTTGGGATTTAGGGGTTTAAGTTCAGGGCCTTGCTCTAAACCCTAAACCCTTAAGCCTAAATGGACCTCGGGCTTGGGTCTGAAGGCTCAAGTCTTTGGGTTCCGGGAACAGCACGGAGGGGAATTTGATTTCAAGAACTACCTCAGCTGTCGAAAGCGCCAGAGGGATGACTCTTTTAAGTTTACCTCCTACCCTACCTAGAACCCTCAGGATTCAAAGACATAATATTCATATACTTACCCAAAACCTTTTACCCAAAACCCAAGTATCCAATTATTGGGTACTTGGACCCTGCGGGTAACATGCTCAACACGTATAATGATAGGGATGTTTGGTGAATTCGGTTGGCCATATCCCCAAGCCCACAACCTTAACCCTCGGAACCTAGATCCTAAACCCTAAGCCCTCAACCCTAAACCCTGAACCTTAAGCCCTAAACCCTAAGTCCTAAGTTCTAAACCCTGAACCCTAAAACCTACACCCTGAATCCTCAATCCTAAACCCTAAATCGTAAGCCCTAATCCCTAAACCCCAAACCCTAACCAAACCCCAGACCCAATGGTACAAAGGCCAAGTGGCAGGAAGAGAAGCGCCATGGCTAGCCCAGACATGCCGCTGTAGGAGAAGAACAGCCTCGCCCCCCAAAGGATTTAGGGCTGAGGGTTTAGAGTTTAGGTTTTTGGGCTTAGGATTTAGGGTGCAGGGTTTAGGGTTCAGGGTTTAGGATTCAGGGTTTAGGATTTAGGGTTTGGATTTGGGGTTTAGATTTAGGGTTTAGGGCATGCAGCTATATTTGGCATAGTCATAGTCTAAACTCCTAGTATCCCTGAATAACCCAGACGGTACTCCCTTATATAATCCCTCTACAACCCCCTCTTAAGGAGTTTAGACTATAGCTCCTATAGGGTTTTTAGGATTTAGAGTTCGGGGTAGGTGTATAGAGTATATACTTGGGGCGGAAATTGCCCACAGACCCAAGGGGGTTCCCATATAACTTCTACAGGGTACAAGTATAGATTATATCTATATAGATACGTGGACGGAGATGTATTATCTACCTCTGGTCAGCAGGGAATGAAGGAACGGAAAAGAATCTGAAAACGACTATATCGTTGGGGATGTTGAGGGGGCCACGGTACAGATCCGTTCCTTGATTCCCTAAGCCTACTTTTCAAATCTGGGAAGTTGTATATTCACCGGGTCAAAAGCATTGCATCGCGAGAGGACGGCGAAAGGATGCGCGTGCATGAATTTGACAACGTCTCGCTCTGTTTGCCAGTCTCTTGTAACTTGGTCAACGGGGGGCTGTCAATGGTTTAATGGTTTCACGCTTGCTGTAGACCCCAAACACCTTGAGCTTCAGGATTTTATACTACGGATTTGCACTATGCGGTCCTAAAACGAAAGGTCTTTTGGGTCTAAGGTGCTGCCTTTCAGAACTGGTACTGGACAGCCCAGGATTTGTTTCGCGCTCACGCACATCCTGCTTATCACGTGCTCAGCTTTTGGTCTATGCTTGGACTGTGCCAAACTTTATTCAACCGTTTAGCCTCAGAAAGAGGATAGGGTCTACCCACGTCCTGGGGATCGCCTGAAACTCCTTGTCTGGAATGCTGTGCTGGTTGTTGATATTCTGCCTCTGGCCGGCGTGATTCTCTTGGTACGTTTCCAATCATGCCATTGTTTAAGTGTTGGTAGCGCTGCCCACTTCGTCACTTAACTCTAGAGAATGACGTGAACATGAACTGGAAACTGGGATCATATATATATATATATATGGTTATATGACTTGCCAGAGCATGATCCTACAGTATATAATAGTTCATAAGTACGTTCAAAGTTCACGGCCTTGAAAGCGAGACCCCAAATCTGAAACAAAACCCTAAATCCCAAAACTAAAGTTTTCAGAAACTTCCAGTGGGCCCATAGAGACCTGGCAAAGGGATCGTAAGGTAGTCATGGCCTTCCTCATTCGGGATTACCCAGGGATCAGTTGCAACCCTAAACCCCAGACCTTAAACCCTAAACCCCAAACTCTAAACCCTAATCCCCAAATCCTAAACCCCAACTCTAAGAGCAGGAACAACAAAACATGACCAAGAAACCCCGCGCTGCTTGGCATCGCGCTATCCAGGAACATGCCGAGGACCAAAGCCACGGAGCCAGCCACCAGCATACGGACATGTCCCACGTCCTGCCACATGGTTCGGGGTTTGTGGCTTAGGGTTGCGGGTTTAGGATTTAAGCCTCAAGATTTATAGGGTTTAAATCAGGATGTAGGGTTTAGGAGAACTTAGGTTTTAGGATTTCCCTGTGCCTTCAGGGCGAAGCCAACAAAGGCGCAAGAGCCATTGAAGATGAAATCCTGGCTCGCGTCAGGGCGGGGGTTTAGGGTGTAGGGTTTGGGGATTAGGGCTTAGGGTTCAGGGTTTAAGGGCTTAGGGTTTCGGGTTTAGGGCTCATATATAGGGCTTAGGGTTTTGGGGGTTTTGGGTTTAGGGGTTCAGGGGGTTTTTGGCTTACGTTGTAAGGTTTTCACTTTAGAAGGCCAGCGGTTGAGCCCCCACACTGCAAATCCTAAATCCTACGGCTGTGCATAACTTGAACCCCAAGATGTCCTCAACAGAAAGCCCAAAACCCTACGCCCTCTATTCTCAAAGCCCCTAACACTGAACTCCATAAAGGTTCAGTGTTAGTTGAGGGTTTTAGATTACAGGGTACTAAACCCCTGGTGCTTAGGAAGGAATGGGGGAATGGATCCCTAGAGTAGTCCCTCTATAATCCCTAATAATAATCCCTATAATCCATTCCCCCATTCCCTCCTAAGCAGCAGGGAGCAAACTTTGAAACCTAAATCACCCCAAGCCTTAGATCCTAAACCCTACGCCCTAAATCCCTCAAGCCCTACCCGTCCCGCATGGATCCGATAAGCGCCAGCGATGACGAAGACTCGCCGGTATCCGACTTTAAAGCTGCAAAAAGCTGCCCGTAGCCTCAAAAAAGCGTTGGATTTCGGGTTATATCGGGTTTTATAGGGGGTATAGGGGTATAGAGGCTATAGGGGATACATAAGGGTTGTGTGGGGGTATGTAGGGGATGTATAGGGGGTTCTGTAGAGGTATAGCGGGAAATATACAAGGGGTTCTGTAGGGGTATAGAGGGGATATATAGGGATAGTGGAAAAGAAAATGGAAGCAACTATCTAAGTGTTGGGGTTTAGGGTAAGCTTGGGGTTTAAGGTTTAGGGTTTGGGGTAGATTTGGTGTTTAGGGCTTGGCTTTGGTCCGGGTTTGGTGCAGGGTTTCGGGTTGAGGGCTTCGGGTTCAGGGAGACATTACTCAGAATCAAACGAAAGCAGAAAATACAATGGACATCGTGGTTTACATACTTACCTGTGTCTGGCAGGGAATAAGGAATGGGCCAAAATCATGGAAGCAACATTTTCAAGTTGGGAAGAACATCTCGGCTACTGAAGGATCCATGCCTTCATTCCTGGCTAACCAGAGGCAAGTCAAATAAACAAACCCTAAACCCTAAACCCAAACAAGTACCAGGGCTAGCACGGGTTCCAAAAGCCAGGGTCCGCCTTACACCCCCAAATGTTGCAGTCTTAATTTTTATAAGGACCCACAGCAATGACCCCCCATTGTCAGAACTTGCTTGAAGCAGAACAACCCTTGTAGTACAAAGGAAATGAAGAGAAATCACCATTTCATCCCTGCTCGAAGTGCACAATGCAGTCAGACAGCTGGCGTTCAGGCCAAGACTGACGAACGCGCCCAGAAATGCACCCAGCACCAGCAAAGCCTGGGGGGCTCGTAGGGTACGCACCCTGTTGAAGCTTCAGGTTCATATGGATAGTGCTAGTATCCTGCAGTGCTGCGCTCTGCGCTGCTAAAACGTTTGAACTGATGAAGGCCACGTTTCTGGCGTTGTGCTGCGGCGGCACTACCAAGCACAATGGATAACAACTTAACCGTTGTTCGCTCAGAGTAAGGTTGCCCACAGGCCTTCTCAAGGCGTGTGAGGGCAACGTCCGGCTCACCCACTTGGGCAGTGGATGAAACTTGTGGAGCCTGACGTTTTTCACCTGAGCTCTGATCTGAGAAACTTCAGAACTGGGGAGGGTATACCACCTTAAGGAATGCAATCACTCATACGCCCCAAACCCTAAAACTAGACTAAGGGCCCATAAAATCGAGCAACCCGTACTTCGTTGAAGCACAATCGAATCCCTTTTCTTCCTGTAGTGGAAGAAGATAGCAGAGACACCAGATTAATACTAGGAACCCTGAGTCCTAAGCCCCTCCGTCTATTGAGTCTAATGCTAAAGCCCCACCCTCGATGCTCAACATTCCCGTCTATGGTAGACCACAGGCGGAACTTGTTCATACTAGGTCGAGGTGGGGGTGGGGTTTTGATTCTATTGGAAGGGGCTCCTGAAAGAAGAAATTTGGGCTTGAAGGGTTTTCGACGTGACTGTACCCAAGAAAGGCTGCAGGTTTGTCATTGGATTTGGGGTTTAGGGTTTAGGGTTTAAGGTTTAGGGTTTAAGGTTTAGGGTTAGGGTTGGGGGTTTAGGGTCTAGGGCTGAGGGTATACCTTTCTAGCTTCCCCTTTAAACCTTTTAGATTCTGAAGCGGGACGTGAGACAGATTGCAGAACCCAAGGCCTCATGGAATCTTTGGGGATTTATTTTTTTTGGGGGGTGGGGGGTGGCTCAAAACCCTGAACCCTGAACCCTGTAACCTACCTGTGGGAAGCCCCCAATCTCGTGAAAGGTACGGCCCTAAATCATTACTAATCTCATGTCCAAGTTTTTTTGAAGTACCCTAACCCAGACCCCTGATTAACAAACCGCCTCCCCTTAATGGGGATTATAATCGGGATGCTACGTAAGATTAAGGCCCCTAAAAGGACGGGGTGTATTAATCAGGGGTCCACATTATACCACACCTATGCGAGAAATCTAGGGCCACAATATGGGCATTTTTCATGAAATCTTCTCAACAGAGCCTCATCCGAAATAGAAGCCGCCGTGCATCACTGCAATACAGGATCTAATGATGTTATGAAACAGCAAAGCTGAAACTTCGGGTTAACAGAATGGTCAGTTAGTTGTTCAGGTCTAAGTTGAAGGTTTAGGGTTAGGGGAGCTCACGACCTAGTACAAGAAACATTTCATCAAGACAATTTGGAGTTCTGGTATTCCGAAACCCTGGCCACTAAACCCTAAACGCTACACCAAGTTCCTAAGAGTGTGAGATTCGTAAAGCTGTTAAGACCTGAACCACAAACCGGGATTTCCTCCATGCAAAGCCCTAAACCCTTAAACCCTGGCTCCACCTTCATCATTTCGCACTGCAGAGGTCTCAAGGTCGACGTCGGCTGAAACTTTCGCAGGCTTTTCTGCTGCGTCCTGGCCGTCATGTGGACTTAGCAGTTCAGGACCCTGTAAAATCTTCTACCTGGACCCTGGATGTCCTACCTTTTTGGGGGTATACCCTACAATTTTATGGGACATTACCCCCAAAAAGGAAGGACATCCAGGGTCCAGGTAAGCATCTCTGCAACCCTCCCTCATTCCATTCCTCATCTGGCCTTTGGTTAGCTGGGAATGAAGGAATGAACAAGAAAATGGAAACTACGACAATGGGCTCTCTAGGGGGTGGGAATCAAGGAATGGAAAAGAACATGGAAACTACTACAATGGGTTATCTAGGGCCTACTATGAGGACACATTCCTTCATTCCTAGTTAACCAAATGCCCGTCATTAAATACGATACAGCTTCGCCTCCGTGCTGATGGGCTGGGGCTGGATTGACAGTATGCTCTCTGTTTGCGTGTTCCCTGCATGGGCATCACTCCTTTCATCCACAGCCAGCTAGAAATTAAGTATGATGTGGACATGAAAGCTCATGAGAAATTAAGTCATTGCAGTTGTGTTTGGATATCAACCTATGCATGGGCTTAGGCTTAGGGTTAGACCATGGACGACAAACGCCAAACCTGAATCTCCAGACCTTGAGGAGGAGTCTAGATCCTCCAGCCGCCATGGATTCTCCAAACACTTCAGTAAACTATTGACTGGGGTGGTAGAAAGTGGCGAAAGTATACAAACATCGTTCAGGACATCCCTAGTCCCTGAATCCCTATATATCCCACACGCAAACCAGTTTCAAGTTCCGGCTCCATTCCCTCAAACCGTACGGAAACCTTTACCTCGAAATTCCGAGTCCTAAAAGCTGACTTAAGCCTCCAAACGCTTCCAAAGACCATAGAGTTTAGCTGAGCCAAGCTATCGATCGGGAAGTTATATGAAACAAAAACGCATTCCAAACACTAAACCCTATATAACTTTCAAAGGGCTTTATGGAGGTTGTACAACCATTTATAAGGTTCATAGGGAACATATAGGGAACCTTACATAATCCCTGGAGACCCCTTCAAAGGGAACCTTACTGTAACAGTAAGCTAAAGTAAGCCTCGGCTCATGGAGGCTAAGGGCTTGTTAATCCCCAAATCTAAGCTCTCAGCCCTTATAAACAGGCCTAAACCCTAACCCTTAGGTTCGAAATCCTTACCTTTACGGATTTCGAAGTCCTAGACCTTGTAAACTAAACTTTAGGTTCTTAGTCCTTAGCCCACAGAGTCAAAGTACTCCATAACTGGAAGCTTGAAGTTTTGGCGCTGGTAACCATATCACAGGCTTTGATCTAATTGGACCCTCCACTTTAGACCTTAAACCCACACCCTGAACCCT
>CAJNIZ010003665.1:0-10896 GCA_905231905.1 Symbiodinium pilosum | reverse complement strand
AAGCCCTAAAACCCTAAACCCCTTAATGGATTCGACTCGGGCCTTGAAGGCCCCAAGGGCGCTTGCACTGGTGATGGAAGCCATGGAGGGAAGGCAGCGAGCAACTTGAGACCGCTACAATGTGAACTATAGTCTAAACTCCTTAAAGGGGGATTATATGGGGGATTATATAGGGGACTACTATAGGGGTTCTTAAGGGGGATACTAGGAGTTTAGACAGTGGCTCATGTGGCGCTTGTACGGCATTAGGGCTTCAAGGTGAAGGGTTTAGGGTGTGAGGATGTGTGAGGTTTTCGGCTTTAGGGTTCCATGCCAGGTTTGAGGCCATCATTGGCTATAGGACTTTGTTGAGGATGTAAGATTGTGGGTTCAAGGCTTGGGACATGGTTTTCACAAGCTGGGTATGGCTGTTCATTCGGTATGGCTGTTCATGCAGACTGTGAAAAGGGAAAATGTTCAAAACCCTGGTACGTCTTGAGCCAGACCGCAACTGCCAAACAGGACTGCCCTGAATTCTTGCATCTAGCTGCTACGGTTTCAGTATAGTGTCGGCAACTCTACAGGGCGTGCCGACTGTTTCAGCTTGATGGTGGCTTAGTCGACACGAGCACAAGGTAAAAAGAAACGTGTACAAGCAGCAAGTCAAGAGGGAGTCCTTGAAGGATCTCATTTCGTTGTGGAATGGCCTAGTGTGTCAGCGCCGACTTCTGGAAGAGGTTATCTGAGCTATAGTCTAAACTCCGAGTATCCCCCTTAGTAAGCCCTATAAAGCTCCCCTCTATAATCCCCGGTTTAGCGTAGGTACCTTTCAGTAGGCAATGGCCAGAACCCACCTTTCTTGCATTTGGCGGCGCCTCTACAAACCATAGCCAGGAACCCCAACCCTTTCAAGAGCGTCCGTGCGCAAAATAAAGTTGCGCAACGTTTCTGGAGAAAAGAAATGAATACTCCTTCATCACATTTTTTACAGTGTTGGGCAATTCTGGGCAGAGGGACGGCCGGGCGCGTGCTAATCTCCATGTTCGTCAATATCTGAAACTACCGGTAGCATCGATCCCCCCCAATGAGCAAGGTATAGCTGCAGCGTGGACACGCAACAAGGAATTATAGCACCCTTGCGCCACTCCAGCTTACACCTCTCAATTCCGAAGTGCATCATTCTCAAACCTCGGGCGCTCAGCTCTGGACATTCTGTCGTGCAAACCTCCGCTGAGCATCCTCGATGAGGGGCGCATGCCTTGCGTGCACTTTGTAATGGATCATGCCGCTATCATCATAACCACGGAAATCCCAACATCACTATCGCAATGTTTGCGTGTGCCACTGTTGATGATTATCACCGGTGGTATCGCAGCAATTGGAAACATCATTGTCGTTCAGCTCGCGCATTTGTGAAGGCCCGCAAATACAGAAGTTAAATGCAACCCAGGATCAGAAGCACCCCTTCCATGTCAAACGGGACGAAGGAATCGTCTCCGGCATAACAATGCGAAGTGATTCGATCCGCGCCCTCATTCAGCCTGTCAGGAAGAGTTCTTAATTTGCTGAGTCAAGGTTTTTGCTGAACTTGCTGGACACCCGAAACGAGCTCCACTATACTACAACAGTGCTAGCGTGGGACCTGACGGCGCTTGCAGACTACTATCCTCTTCACATGACGTCCCTGGACGCTTCAACACTTTGATGTCGATGTATTTGCCATTGGCTTGTCAGAGTTCGGGAAGCTCCATTGTTTTTCTGTGTGGGGACCCACGACATGAACAGATGTGCATATGTAGATGTAAGTGTGCGCACATGCGTGCGTTATGTACATGCATTGCATATACATACATGTATACGTATATGTCAAAAAGGCCCCTGCTGATTTGAGACCACTTGCTCGATTGCACGATTTGCACAAGTTCCTTGGAGCGGTGGGGTTAGTAAAGCCTTGTTGTGAGTCCTTGTTGTCGGGATTATGCTGTATGGCTAGGGAGCTCCTACAGAATGCGAGCCTTGCTTTTTAAGCGTTGACGTGCCTTCCCAGGGTTGAGGGTTTGGGGTTGCGCGAAGAAGTTCATTCTTTGAAGCCCTCCGCAGGAAAAAAAAATACGTACTCAAGGACACGCTCACCGAGATTGTTCACTCCCTGCGCTTGGAAGCCTTCTTCCACAAGTTTTATGCAATATACTTACTGGTTGTTAGTAGGGCATGAAGGAATACAATATGATACAGTTACTACATAATCCCTGCAGAATATGTCCCCTTATTCCCACTAAATCCCAGCAAGTATACTCTTGGAACAGGAGCAGGCCCGATGTTCCCAGTCTCCAACACTGACCGGTTTTGCTTGGCGTAACTAACTCCTAAAACTCCAAATAGCCCAATGTAGGTATTATTCATAGACTTGTGCCCAATGTAGGTACTAGTCTTGCTCATAAACTTAAAGCCCGAGGGTACGAGCAGAACACCGTCAGGAAAATCGCTAGGACGCCATCCCTGCTTCCTTGCTGGCCGCTTAGAGCCAATAAGTCAAACATGCCAAGTGCTAGCTTTTACCTCGTCTTTGTGAAGCAAACTGCAGGTCAACACTTTGCTTGCCACGCTTGATCCATACTCTCACTTGTCACCAAGCTCAAGTCCGGCATGTGACCGCTAGATCTGGAACTCAACAGTTCCTGTTCGATTGGGGTCTGAATTGTACATATGGTGCAACACCCTGAGAAGATACCCATTGTAGCTGCGCATTTCTGGGAGGTTGTACCTCCGCGCAAACTTCCTCATAGCGACAAGCACCGAACTTCGCGGCAAGGCTGGATCAATCAAAAAACCTTGTTTCACAAGCTCCTTTCGCACCTCTGTGTCCTTGGGTGCGACTCGCCACTGGCCATCTGTCGCGTGCGACAGGAACGCCCGCCTCAACTTTGCCAACACAGAGGAAGCGGAGTCTCCCGGCAAAGGCAAGGCATCACACCGCTTTCTGAGATTCAGCTTGTTATCTGGCACGTTCACAAATGTCAGCATGGCTTCAGCTACGTCAGCATTCAGCTTGTAGTCCAAGTAGCCCATCATGCTCAATGCCTGCTCCACCATGTCGGGAGAGTCATTGATCACAAAGGGGCCGCCGCCTTTGAAAATTTGCCGGGCAGTAGTGCCGCCGTATTCGTTCATCTTTTTCTGTGTCCTCCTGCTCGTCGAAGATATCGGCAGGAAATATGCTAAGTTGTTCCTGTAATGCTTCCACGGCGCTGTTGCACTTGCCTTTCTCACATATTCCAGCGTTTCTGCGAGGCCGCATTGCAAAGGAAACGCAGTTAGATCCCCTAAGCGATGCATGAACCAGAACCTGGGTTGTTGTTCAGGAAATTAAAAAATGCACCATCACAGGGAAACCCGAGGGCCGACCAGGTACCCATATCAAGACATTGGATCTATACAGCTATACTACTGCTGCCATGCGCATGCCAGTTGCTTGAAACACCGCGCTTTGTTGATGTGTCTCTTTCTTTTTCCTGCGCGCACGCTCAAAACATTCTAGAAATGAAAGGGGCGCACTTGCAAAGAGGCCTTTTTGGCGCGTGGGCGCAATCACCAAATATGCTTCGAACCCTGAATCTTTATTCAGCATATGCTTTATGCCTGTAAGGTCAGTATGGTACTCCTGGGCGGTGTACTCGGCGTAATCTCCACCTGCAGAACCCAAAACCACTTAACAACAAGTCTTTTGAAAGAAATTGGGCTTTCAACCCACGACTGTAAAGTGCACATTGTTTCATCAAACGCCCGTAATTTGAAGGGGCGCCCATACTTCCTGAAACGCCCGTGATTTCTCGGGATCCTACGACATTGAAACGCCCAGAATTATTGGCCTTTGCTAGGTTTTAGCAGCCAACAGAAACGAGCCAAAAGACCACAAATCCGCAAAGCCGCACGCGAAACAACCGTAAAATCATGTGTCGAGGTTTGAAACTAAAATTCCGAAGCTTGGCCTTCAGGCTTCGAGAAGAACACCGTAAATCTGCGACAACGCTTTGAAAATGACTTTTCGAAGGCAGGTTTCGAAGCCGATGTAGAGCCCCAAGAGGGTTCGAGAGCCAGGGGTTCGAAACCAAACCCAGATTCGAAAAAACGCACGTAAAAAAACAAACATGTAATAACACAATAAAAAACAATAAAAGCATGTAAAAAAGCCGTAGTTCCAAACACTCGGGGCTCAAGCCCTCGCTTCAGCGCAAGCAACGAAACGACGATAATTTGGAGGATCAAAACGGAGACAACCATAATCTGAAACCTCGCCCGTAAAACAAACAAACGTCCGTAAAACCAGGCTAAAATCCAAACGACCAATTGAAAAAGCGTTGAACGTTCTCCAAGTAAGAATAGGAAGAGCCATTTCTAGGTTTAGTTCCAACCAACGGCGCTGGGGATGTCCTCTCCTTGTGCCTTGCGTGAATTTGATTCTATCCTGACATCCTGGAGAAAACATAACGTGGTGAATGGGGTCCTGCGCCGGTTTAGTCAATGCCTTGGCTAGTTGTTTAAGCTGTTTGGAAGTAAGCGTTTGTGAGGGAACCTCTGAACTACCTGCAAGCCTCTATATTCTGGCGTTTGTAACATGTGTGTAATATGAGGCTTTGATTTCCATACATTTCCTAAGGTGCTGCCAATACCAAGCGTTGATAGTTTTCGAATGGCATGTTTCCAACGTCAAGGAGTCTAAGCCGTAAATGAGAGACGGGACCACTGATGCGTGATAAATACGAATCCTCGTGCGCCATAAACAACCATACAGGGTTTAGGGTTTATACGGAGCCCGCAGATAACCCAAACTCCTATTTGTCATTTGTTTTTTTACATGTGTCTCATTCAGATTCCCTACGACTGGGGTAGATTCAGGGGCAGGAAATACTATTTCATGACTCTGTGGGTTTATATATAGGGAGTGTGGTCCATGATAATGAAAAACTACTCCCAGGAATACTCCAGAACAGCATCCCAGGAACTTAGCAATCGAGGGTTCGAGATGGCCGCGATCTGTGCGGTATTTGAGCAACTGTAGAAACTCACTAAGCTCTTCAAAATCCGCAGAATCGTGCGCTGCATATACCCAGGGCTCTGCTTTCTTAACAGATCCGCCACCATGGGCGTGCAGAATGGCTCTGACTTTGGGCCCACCTTGGAATATTCTTGGCAAGGGCAACACACGCGCACCGGCTAACTCATATGTTCGAATACTGGATGCTGCTCCCTCTGGAATTAATACCACAATCTGGCTGCCGAGTGCAAGAATTGTTTGGACTGCTACCACAAAGTCGACGTCCGTTGTCAGGAGTGCTAGGCATATGTTCTTGTTCTCAGCTAGATAAAGCAGCCGATCCGAAATGGCCACATCAACGGCCTCGACATTCGTACCGCGCGGTACAGCCTCGAGGCAAGTGCCAGGCTCTGATAAGAAACTTTGCCATTTCTTATTCTTAGCTCTTTCTGGCGGTGCAAAAATGGTGGTCTTGACATTCCACCCTTCTCCTTGCAGTAGCTCAATAGCTTGCTTAGTTTTAGCAATGCCGCGCTGATCTCCATCCACAAGCAGCTCAGCCCTAGCCTTCCTGGATTTCGAATGCACGCGCACGTGGCCGGTTCCCTGCCGCAACGTGCTTCGACCACAGAACAACCTTAGCAAATTGGCCTGCCAGCAAATCAGCGCAGCAGCGCGGAGCTTTATCCATGATGGACCATGTTGCCGGACCCTGGGTCTGGATGGCATCTGCCGCCGGCTGATTGTCTTCGCCATGGGATGCCGCAGCCCGCATGGACACGGTGAACAGAGCATGCCTGACTGATCGAAAGTTTGCATTCCATGTGCTTTGAGCAATGCCGTGGAGCAATGGCGCGGACCTTGGAACCGGAACAAAACACTATCAGGTACAGTGCTAGCCGGAGTTTGTGCTTGTACTGCTGCCAACCTGGTCCCGCTCTTGACGTTCAAACATTGTGCAGTGTCCTTAAGGTGCCATGTGACAAGATAGTGGGCAGGTCCCGTAGGATGCTCTAGAGAGGAGGAATAAAGTCAAGCAAGTAGGCCCGAGAAACCACTGTCATGCCAATAGGGGCACTGCAATGTCAACGGATTCGCAGTATTGACACGTGCCCGCCTTGTAATCTCCAGAGTACTGGCAGAAAGGACTCAGTATCTCCATACCACTAATTTTTTCTGTTTCTCAATATGACCCCAAGATAACCCAAATATCCCCTTCGGGGTCCCCTAGAATGCGCCTGTATAGTTACCCCAAACACAGGGGTACAGCCCTAAAGCTCCCCCTCTAGAGTCGTCACAACTCGGAACCCAAGCCCTTGGACCCTACGCCTGCAGACTTAAAACTCAGAACCCAAACCTAGAGTTCAGTGTTGCAGCTTTAGGGTGTATACGCGGGGGTCTAGGGTGTAGGGTGTAGGCTCAGGGGCTTGGGGCGTAGGGCCTCAAAGCTAAACATAAAAGCCTGGGAACCTCACAACCAGAAATCACAACGTTGTTCCCAGAACAGCAACTGTCTATACTTTTCTATGTCACTACCCGAATCTTTCAGATCAACTATGATCATTCTGGTTGTTGGGGTTCACTCTAAACTAGTAACTAACCTTACTTATCCCAAAATAGCCTTCAAAGAGGGAAATTTAGGGATAGTATGGGGGTGGAACCCCAAAAGCCACTAAACTCCAAACCCCAAAAAACATCAACCCTATAGACCCTGCATCTAACGCCAAACACTCGCCTTCTGAGCACCTGGTGGGAGACACCTTCTCCTATCGAAGCCCAGGGCACGTCACACTTCACCTGGAAAATCAGGGGTTGCTTTAAGAGGCTATGTGGGTATAGGGCTGGTGTACCGGTATAAACATATATACATATAAATATATGTACATAAGTACATGTATAATTATGCATAGATAGGAGTGTCTACCAGTAAGGAAAGGGGTTTAGGATTTGGCCTTGTTTTTGGGGAGTCCCGGTAATATAGCTTATACTTCACTGTGTTGTTCATAAGGCCCCTATTGCATGGAACCTACCACTGGGTTGCCTGTCCAAGCAGATCAGGTTTGGGACTTCACCTTTCTACAGGCATCTTGCGATGAAGGTTCTGTTTGGAAGTTCTGCATGCAGAGCTCCGCGGAGTGGGGATTGTTAGGGTTTAGTGTTTGTAGAATTTAGGGTTTCAGGGTTGCGGTTTTGGAGTCGTCCTTCTCAATCTTTCTATGCATGAAGATTGTTTTCAGACCCTAGGCATGTTTGTGGAGCATAGAAGCACTAAGGGGCATGTGGTGGACAGTGTGACGTGCGTGATGCTATTTCTATTTCTTGAGGGTCCTATGCGTGGCTTGTACTGGGTTGCTGTTAATGAACTTAAGTTAAGTTACTATAGTGGGAAACCCGATTAATTGCTATATGTACCAACTGTGGTGACTTAATTGAAGTTCCTTAACAGCAGCCCAGTCTAGGAGTTATGTAGAATCTTATGGCGATAACGCAGGGTTGTCTGGAAATGGGATCGGCCCATGCTCCATGCCGATGGAAAACCTAATTTCTAAGCACACTGAAAGGTGAAGCATGTTTCTGGAGAAACAAGTTATCTTCCTTAAGAAAAAGGAAAGAGGAATTTATTCCATTCCGAGATTTTGAGGACCTCTGTTGCAACTATCTCAGAGGATGCGTTGGTTTAACAGGAGCACGTCAGAAAATGGAGTCTGGGAATTTGGACCCATGGTGTGGGTAGCACGATGTTTTCAAATTGGACTACATCAGCTTCCTAGAGCGGTACGTAGCTCAAAACCGAACCAGCTGGGGTAAGCGCCTACTTCATACACTTTTCAGAGACACATCCTGTGTGTGGAGCAAAGGGCGAGGACGCCCAGAAGTGGCACACTTCCAAGAAAAACATATGGGGCTCATAGCATGAGTGTTAGAGAACAATGTAGGGTTTGGATTTGGTTGTGATTGCTTACGCATTTTCTGTTGCGGCGGTCTCTTCTCTTGCCCACCCTGAACCCTAAACCCTAAGCGCTCTTCCCGACCCAACTGCTTTTGACCTGCTTTGCGGACGAGGAGCACCCTCCTCTGCAAAGCAGCAAAACTGCTCCTTCCCATCTTTCAGCTTACCCTGGCAATGGGGGCTGCAAAGCAGACAAGGGATTCTTTAAAGGGATAGGAACTAGGGTTTAGGGCTTAGGGTGCTGGGAGTTTCAAGGGGTCGCCGCTTCAAAGGACAGTAGTCTTCAAAAGGCCCTTATAGGCAATAAGTCGAAAAGTGTGTACATAGTCAACAGGAAGAAGGGCGCACTCGTTATCTACAGTGCAGTGGATGACCCCTGATGGTCAGTGGGTTTTGGCTAGATCGCTGATGTAGCTTTCTTCGTGGGATTGTAAAAGGATCCCCAAATTCCAGGATTGTTATAAAGGGCATAAATATGCGATCTCCCACAGTGCTATACTGCAGCATCTCTCTGTATCCGTGTACCCATGTGTGTGCTCTGAGACTTCAGTCGGGCTCCCTAAAACTCGATATAGTGCCGATAACCGCACTGACAGTAGCGACATTGACATTGACCTAAGACAAGACAAGCAAACGAGCGATAAACCATAATGTGACATTTGTCGTACTGGTGGTTCTTGCTGCTGATCAGAAGCGCCGCAATACAAAATGCCACCACCGACAGACCTGCCGATGTTTTGCGTGAACTCTGAGTGGCTTAAGACCCATCTAGGGTAATAGGGTTTAGAACGCTTTGGCATCTAGCCCCCTGCGGTCTACACAACAGTTGCAATAGGTACTGCAAGTACTAGAGATAAACTTCTAGAATGCACGCCTCAAAGTAGCCCAACGTATGCCTTTGTTGTTTCTTGAACCCACAACCCTTACTGAACTTGTGGCCCGGTGGCCGGAAAACCGCCGGCCTTCTCCGACAGAGGGCAATAGCTTTTCATCTTCTTGATCTGTGCCTGTGGCTGGGCTGTACCCAGACCTCCTTAAAGATCCAAAGAATGGACCTCCCCCCCCCCCACCCCTCAATCTGAACCCATTAATACATTGGGGAAACTAGAGGATTTTTAGGGGGTGTCATTTTTGGATCCTTTAGGGGGTCTGGGTAAGGGTTAAGGATTTAGGGTGGGCCCTTGATTGGGGTGGTAGGTCTTCATGTTTTACATAGACTATGGTATATATAGGCTCCAGCATTTAGGACCCATACTAGGGGCCCATGGTTCCAACCTTAGATGGGCTCAAGATTCAGCTCAATATGCATCATTCAGCATGCGGCATGACACTCGGGACAAGTTGACAATCCAACAAGACCCTGGACCCTAGATCATGTAACAAAGTGATTCCTAGAGGCTTAATGCCAAACAACTGTCAACATGAGAACGTCTCAAAACTTGCGCACCCAAAAAACCATGTCTCGACTCCTTGGACTTTTAAAAACACCCTAGCATTAGTCAGACCTGACACGAAACCTTGCTTCTCAAGGGTTCCAGGGTTGTGACCCCAAGAGCCTCCAATCTGGCAACCCCTACAGCCGTTATATGGACCAATGTAGTTTCTGAGGGTCTGTCAAAGGGATTCTCAAACTCCGGGGTACAACACTAGGGGTTCTCCTTCCCTTCCTGGAGTATGCGGTATTTTTGTGAAACGCAACTGTTAAAATTAGAGCTCTAGACCCAAAACTATTTCAAAAGTCATAAGAAAGTTACAAGGTCCTAACTTGCTGGGGCTGGGGCTACAGACTCCCTCAAGCCAAGGCCGCGACGTCGTAGACCCTCGGTTTGGGCAGAAGCACAGTTTGGAGTTCAGGGTTTAGGGCTTAGGATTTAGGGCAAATACCTGAATAGCCTCTGACGAATTGAAACAGGACGAAGGCCGCACCTATATGATGAGATTACCCGGACCAGGATTTATGCGTCTTGCATCCTATGTGAGTTTCTATGAACTGATTGTCGCATGTGAAGCTGGCTTGCCCTGGGTTCATAGGACCGCAGCAATACCGGAACCCAACCAATGAGATCCCCACTGCAGGTATAGTACCAGAGCAGAAGGGTGAACATGTCATGGACTACTCGGAAAATTACCAAACGGTTCCACATTCGTCAACATGCTGCCAGAATTGCATCGTGTGTCTGTGGCAGTTATCACTGCCAATGCCTTGTTGCTTTCTGCCCATGGAATGACATGCGGACTTTGGCATTCCTTACATAGCGCCGTCTCCAAAGTCACGGAATGTAATGGTCTCCGATTCATGTTCCCTGTCAATCTTCCATTTGATTCTCCATTGTTGGTAACTACTGGCCTCTGGTTAGCTAGGAATGAAGAAATGGATCTTTACAGTAGTCCCTATAAAACCCATTATACTAGTTTCCATTTTCTTTTCCATTCCTTCATTCCCAGCGAACCCAAGGCGAGATTATTCACGCCCTTGGGTTCTTGTCACCGAACACCGGGTCCAGGGCTTGCTCAATTCTGGCCAAAGGGAGTAGGTAGAAAGGCTTAGAGTTTAAAGGGACTCTACTGGGAACCCCAAACCGGGAACCCCAAGAATATAGTAGGTATATAATAGCAATATACCTACCAGGGTCCTTATATTCCATTATATTCCTGCTATATTCTTGTGGTTCCCTATTTGGGGTTCCCAGTAGGGTCCCTTTAGAGTTTATAGCAGCCCAAAGACCTAAGCCCTTACATCTAAACCCTACACCCTAAACCCTGTGGCTTCCATGTTCTTTTCCATGATCCCTACATAACCCCAATATATAACCCCAATGTACTATAGTAGTTTCCATGTTATTTTCCATTATCCGAATATTACCCCAATATACCCCCAATGTGGACAACAGTTGTGGACGAGGCGTCCTGCTTTATAGAACCAAGCCTTGTT